>CABFOV010002084.1:51068-61950 GCA_902141375.1 Timema poppense | reverse complement strand
CCCCCCCCCAATATTTTATTTAAAGGGAGGAAGAGGAAAATACATAAAAATAGTTTAATTTAAATTATTTAACTACATGAATTCGCAAATTTGTCTCTGACATTTTATTAATACATCTTTTTAAAATCGAAAATATAGCCAAATAATTTGTATATCCATAAGTTATTAAGCAAAAACTTATGAGTCGGTAAAAATACTCAATATAAGTGTATCGACTTAAATTCCCAAAATGTTATTAAGGGTGAAAATAGTTTTCTTCTCTTTTAAGAAAACTAGTAAATTAAAAACATTGCTTACTTGGAATTTCAAAGCTATTTTGCGAATCAGGTTGCATCTTAACTCTACTGACCTTAGAATTCAAAGCACAATAACATTTAGACACCAATGTACGAATTAGAAAGAGAGGAAAGAACATTAGCAGTTCACCCTCAGATACCTTTAGTTCACACGCTGATAACATTTCCTATCTTCCACTGACGAGTATAAACACCCATTTTACTATTTGTGCCTGAACAACATTGACTTGCCAAAATTACCTTTTTCTTGTTTCCTATTCTATGTCCTGGCAGGAAGATTTATACAGGACATTTTCGGGAATAAGCCAAATAACTGTAGACGATTTAAAAAAATGCATTTACAAAAAACTACTTTAAGATCACCCACATCTGTGGAGTAATTAGCTAACGCGCTAGTTTCATGTTGAGTTAAGACTACCGAGGGCGGAGATATCGAGGTTCAAATCTCGCTCTGGTGAACTGGGGGAGGTTTTTCTCAAATGGTTTTCCACTCTCCCTCTACGCAAATGCGGGTTCACTTCTATATTCAACCTTTTCAATTCCTAGCCTATTAGCGTAATTAGTATTTAACCGTATAGCCCGAACAGGTTGTAAGACGCAGTGCTAAATATTGTTACTTTAAGATCAAGAAAATAATTTTGTATCGATGTAAGACTATTTTTTAAATCATTTAAAGATTTATATTTGTTGTTTATATATTTTATCTTTAAAACTCGCCGAATAGAACGATAATACATTCACAAGGGAATTCCTATCTATACTTGCCGTGATGTCACGGGTATGGTCCCTGGTTGTTGTGTTTCACCTAGAATTAAGGTAAGGTGAGCAAACTAGCACTTAGCCAAATGACTTAATATTCTAAGCCAAAATAAATATATATAAGAGCAATACGTTGGTTAGAAGACGGATACTTAAGAGCTACAGCTTCGTAGGAAAAGTCTTAGAAAATACAATTTTTTTAGGCCAATAAGTGTGGAAAATGCAGACAACGACCTGACGTATAACTACGTGAAAATACCAAATCTATTGACTTTTTTTTTATCTGTCAGATAAGGCCCTTCCAATGAAACTTGTACTGTATAGTCACTTCAGCTTATCAAAGATAACATAACTTCAAAGAAATTATAAATCGCTACTTGGAGCTCTTGACGAGATGACGTTTTGCGAGGAACATCTACTTAGAGATGCAAATGACCTTGTATTATTGTGTACTATTTGGAGGATGACGTGTGGACGGGTGCCAGGAGGGTTCGGGCTGAAAGGATGTGCAGTGGGACAGGCTTGCGCGGGCGGGCACGTCATTAAACCCCCGCAGAATATCAAGGGAACCCAGTGACCGGGGCCAACTCGTTTCCTTGATTCTAAAAAAGCTTTCCGTTTGATCTCACCACTTTAATGGTTAAGAATACGTTTCATAGAGCTAATGTTGGACCAAGATGAACACGGAAACATAAATCACCAATCTCTGAATTGATCTATTTTCTCAAAATACACGAAATAATAGATGGACAAATCTTGACTAAACCAGGGAATTTTATTGAGTTGAATAGAAGATTAAAGTTCCGTTTCTATAAAAATGAGTTAGATAAGGAAATAGCATTATTTAGTTGACATTAGATTACTAACGAGTTTCGAGTTCGATCCTGGCTAAATGCACCAAAGTATGTTTTCCTCCTGATTTTCCAATCACAAATAAATGTTGGTTTATTTCCTTTTTCTTCTCCTTCATTAATATAATTACTAACTTTAAACCACATAGCCTAAATGTATTTCTTTACATTAACAATGGTAAGACCCTCCTCAGTGGCGTAGTTGGCTAACGCGCAAAGTTTCGTGTTGAGCTAGACTACCGAGGACGGGGAGATCAAGGGTCGAATCTCACTCGGGTGAACCGGGGAGGTTTTTTCTAAATGGTTTTCCACTCTCCCTCCACGCAAATGCGGGTTCACTTCCTCTATATTCAACCTTCCCAATTCCTAAACCATTAGAGCAATTAGTACTTGAGCGTATAACCCAAACGGGTAGTAAGACGCGGTGCTAAGTATTATTAATAATGGTAGGTACGCAAAACGCATAAAATATCAAGTATGACCCCTTATAGCTCGTGAACTGTAATGATTTGAAGTCATTTGGTTCAATATTTATAACTTATAGTTATATTCTTGTTAAAATTGTACAATACAAACATTTTACTGTCGAATGACCTTAAAAACCCACGAACACTATTTATGTTTTTTACTCATTGGTAGGCTCAAATATCCTTACGTAAGTCGAGTGATTTACTTAATTTTAGATTCAAATTTTGGGATTTAAATTTATAATTAATTTAATAGAGCAGTTATTTAAGTAAAGTTCAGTGGCGTGAGGTGAAGTGGTACCAGAGTTAGCTTGTTAACTTTCCAAGCTGTGATGTGTTCTCAGCTACTTTGTTCCCATTTGACTAATCATTGGTTATTAGACTGTAGTGCGTATAACCCGAACGGGTAGTAAGACGCGGTGCTAATAATAATAATAATAATAATATTAGACTGTAAATTTATTTCTATTCATACCTGTCCAATAAGTGTTCTACTGAGTACGGAGGAAAGCAGTTCAAAGTAAGAATTTAAACTGACTTCTCACCCTGACAACAAACACTCCAAGCCACGCCATTACCCTGACAACAGACACTCCAAGCCACGCAATTACCCTGACAACAAACACTCCAAGCCACGCCATCACCCTGACAACACACTCCAAGCCACGCCATTACCCTGACAACAGACACTCCAAGCCACGCCATCACCCTGACAACAGACACTCCAAGCCACGCCATCACCCTGACAACAGACACTCCAAGCCACGCCATCACCCTGACAACAGACACTCCAAGCCACGTCATCACTCGAGTTACGTAAGTAAAGCTATTGCCACACTACTTTCGTTGAGCTAGGCCTACTTGATCCAAGCTACGAGTTGTTTAGGTAAATTTACTTAAGTTAAGCTTGTTTACCTAATCTACCCAGATAAGATCATTGGTAGCCTTGAATAAGATAATTCGGGTACTGGGCACAGTAATTAGCTCCCACTTTTGTTTCACAAAAATCGGTGCAACTTGATTTACTATCGGAATTCAAAATTATTTTAGTCCATTTTAAACTGGTAATTTGTAGTAGGGTACTCCGATTAAAGGCAGCTTTGTTAAATGTAGTAAAACTGATCTTATTTTTTTTCCCATCCCCGTCTTAATACTCTTTCGGGTTTTACGCATACATTAACAAGATTACCGACATTTTCTTTATAGACCATTTCCTGTATTTTCCATGTTTTCCAAAAGCAATGCCTTTTCTTCCAGAGAGTTTAGGGTAGTATAGAGGAATGAAATTTCGTTATGTCATTGAGGTCAGAACATGATGATAGGACTTTGATGGGGAAATATGTGTAATACAAAATTATGAAACCCAAAATAGGGAGGGGCAGCGGGGAAAGAGGAGATAAGACGTGTATTTAAATCATAGTGCTTATTTATCCAGTTCACTTTTATTCTAACTTATAATATTCCACTATTTATTTAGGTTTTTGTGAAATTTCCTGTGTTTTTCCGATTTTATCCGGACACAAAAAGTTCCCTGCATTTCCCAGTTATCTCAACTATCAAAGTGCGTGGTAAACCTGCTTTAGTTACGCTAATGTAATAACTTGAACGCAGTAGAAAACCATACAGAAAAAAATTCACCCTCAGTACACCCGACCAAGATCCGAACCCCGATCTCCCTGTGACCGGCAACTCAGTTTAACACGAGAGTCACGTGATAGACTATGTGACCATCACTAATGGATACGGGTTTTTACTTGTTCCTTTAAGGGCCCCAAATACGACATATTATATAAGGCCTATAGTTAATGCTTTTGAACTTTGGAAAGCCCAGAAGAAAGAAAGGGGGGAAATGTCTAGAGAGTCTGTGCGGTTAACAAGTTCCGTTACAATCCGTAAATTAGATTTAAAAAAATTTAAGACATTTACGAACAATGAAGGCCACCATGTTGATGATGATGATAAAGAATACCAGATGAGAAAATAGCGATACCAAATGCATGCATTTTAATTGTATCATGATGATTGGTGCAAAAACCATCTATTTGTTGAAAAAACATAGCCAAGTCAGTTCGTACGTTGCATACAAATATGAAAAGCACTTCAACTCAGGCACCGTTATGAAACCTCTAATTTAATATAAAATGTAAATTCAAACACTGACCGCAATCCACAATCACCATTTTCAGTTTAAAGAAGACTCTCGGGGAAGCTTCAATAGATAATGCATTAAAGTGTGTGTGTATATATATATATATATATATTTACAGCGCAGCTTGTTTTATTTTACCGTACATGATTGCAGAAAATCCGATGGAAAACAGAACCTTAATTGAAATTAGTGTTACGATCCCCTTTCCTACAATGTCTCTTCCATTATGATTCAGACGGCTTCAGTCGGAGCTTTGGACTCGATTAAATATTAAAAGGATTCCCCACTACCAATTTTGTTTATTTTCTAGGATTCACATTCCCTTTGGAAAAAAAATATTTTCATCTCTTTTTTGTGTGTTTGTGTTTATTAAAATAAATTACCTTATATTTTAATATAACTGTTCACTCTAGGTCAGGGATGGTGAGACTTTTCCGATCAGTGTTGACACTTAGGGACCAGCTGAATTTGGAAATTGTCAAGTGTGATACCTTTTATTCGCGTTTTTCAATGAGTATTTAAAAATAAAAACCTGTTGAATATTATGAAATGTAATGACCAAATCAAATTATAGAACATTTTAATAATTCCTAGATTCAAAAGAAGAAAAACTTAATAAATTATCTAAGTAAGTGTCTTAGAAAATGTTAATTTTAATAAATCACGCAACGTAAACACATTGAAAGTAACACCTCCAGTGGAAAAAAGGTCAATTAATTTATAAATAGATTATGTTAAAATAAGAACCTTAGATAATATTTTCCATATTAGTTTGAAACATGTATTTTGGTAGCCAATATATTTATGTTAGATTTATAAACTGTTTGTTGCCTTCAACAGCGCACAAGACGCACTCAAGTACTCAAACAAAGACGATTTCTCCCTTGACTAGAAATCATGGTGACATGACATCGAATTACGCGGTTGTCAAACTAGTATTGACTTCAAAGAATAATACGACGTTGATATAAATGTTTTATTTAATGTTGATTTTTTTTTTCTCATGTCGGAGTGCCACTCAAATATTGTTTGCGTGTCATAGATTTGCCATTACTGCTTTAGGTTAATACGATTTCTAGCCTTATTTTTGAGATAGAAAACATTAATAATATACTAGGACTCAGCATTTTGAGTGTCACACACAGTATTATATTACTTATAACAATATATATTTAAAAAAAACACTGATCCTTTCCGAGTTATTTTACAAACACGCGTACTTTTTTCTTTACAAAGCCGCTGAGAAAGTGACACATAAATAACTCCACGGAATGAATGAAACTAATCAATGAAACGGTAAATAAATTATTTAAGAGTTGTAGAAATAAAACGTTAACAAGATTAAGGAAGCGAATGCATAATTCAATATTGTAGGCGTACACTACTGTTCGACGTCAACAAATATATCATTTTGTCCGTGATTGCACAGAGGATGGCGTATTCAAAAACTAATTTATATTAAAGAGATTTGAATAGTCTATCTAATCAAGTCCCCCCTCCCCCTCCCTTCTATTTGAACCTCACGTGACAATTCTGAGGCAGCAGAGACACGAACAATCGTTTTGGAGGGCACTACTACACGCCAAGATCGATATTTTCCACGTTATTGGGAAATGAAAGGAAACAATAGACTCACCAGACCGGAGGCACACACTGAATGACAGAACAGTTGACTGGTCGATTTAGCATGCGGTCTACAACGATTACTAACCTGCAACAAAACAGAAAACACAAAGTTTAGACTCGGCGAATGAACGCTGCATGCCCCCACACAAAGTTATCTCTCGTCCCTATAAATTGACTGCGATTTTATAAAACGGATATTTCAAGTATATAAATCGTGTCATTAGATTATATCATTTCACTGCAAAATATTACAATTTAGTTAAAATTATTTAGAGAACGTATGCATATACAAAGGTGAGTAAACCAGGGTTTTATATAAGTTATTCAAACTATGTGTGATTTTATTCACAGGATTTAGTAAAATACATGTTTAAAAATAAAAATGGAACGTTCTACTTTTAATGACTTCGAAACAAGGTTCAATCTTTATGATGTTTGGATTTAAAACCTTGCATATTAATTTTTATTTTATTACACCTATGTTAACTTTTAGGAAATATTGAGGTAGGTAAACTCATAATCCTAATTTTCGATACCTGAGCTCAATTTATAGTGTGTTGTCTGCGTATCTAATGAGCTGAGGGCACTTGGTTCGATTCCCATCACGGTAAAAAATGTATTTTTGGTTAAGTAGAGGGGACTCCTCTTGCACAATGATGGATTAGAGGCCGGCGAGTAATGTTTTGTGTTAGGTTTAGATTTAATATAGTTTGTAAGACTTACGCTGATATAATCAGTTGGTTCAGACACTGCCCAATGACTCAACCATCTTATTTCTGAACGTAAAGGTGAAGGAGGGAGGCCCTTAAGTCTGTTACCACAAAAATAATGCGACAAGCAGTTCATGTTCACTAAGTGCGAGAGGGTTTCTTTAATCTTTTCTCTCTCCCACCCCCTCGGACAGCCAAGAACTATCAAGTGTCTTCATTTTCATTTTTTATTATTATTATTTTATATTAATAGTTGATATATTTATAGCGTCAGTGGCCGTTTGATTGGAAGCGCGTCATTAAACCCAACATTTTAGATTGAATATAATCTGAGAACCACTATCTTATTTTTTTCACCGATTTTCTTGGTATCATAACCTTAAAGTTGTTCTTAAAACTATCATGCACTGGTGTTTGACATAGCCTCATTAATTGGTTCCAAACTACTCTTAATACGACGTATTTAACATAACTTCCAAACGTTATAAAAGTAGTTTAGTGGAGCAGTAGTTTAAGGCGAGTTCTGACGAGTCATTTTCAACCATCCATTTTTCATTGAGTGAAAATTAACAGGAATTTGTTCACATGTGTATTATTTTATTGATTATGCTGAGAATGATCAACTACCCTTTCATTTGTTTAGAAATGGCGGCATGTAAAAAGTTAATAAGATCAGTGGTTCGTGAAATAGGCCTGTGTGTGCAGTTAGCCGATGCTAGATGGTAAAAAGATGAACCGTAAATGGTGGATTATATTCGGGATTTTACGTCGCAATACACTGGGTACTAATGATAATATGTTGGAACTAGCTGCCATCACATTAAAAGAAAAAACCAGTAAATAATCAGCACCGCGTCTTACTACCCGTTCGGTTTATACGCAGAATCCAGTAAACAATTAACATGTTCTCATTGTTCGTTGTGTTTTAATTTTTTAATAATGATACTTAGCAATAAATAAAAGTATACCTTCTTTTCACTTTTAATGAACGCATGAATCATGAGTTGACGTTTGTCGGTGATTCATTTTTAGTTGATAATTGTAAATTACTCGTTAGAACTCGCCTTTATCCAGCCAGGCTGTTCCTCCTCCGTTCTCAGTCCGTGATCAACACGAGGATGTTAGCGTATAACCCGAACGGGTAGTAAGACACGGTGCTAAATAATAAATAATAATAAACACGAGGATGTCCTCGGGCGATAGACCTATGGTCCAATTTTAATCGGAAAGGACATCTGACAGCTAGAAAACTAATAGATTTACTTTCATGTATTCATACGTCAAATCATGTGATCTTCAGCTGTTATTTTTATGTATATTATCAATACCTATAAAATAACATTAATACAATATATCACCTGCTTCGGTGGTTGCATGGCCTAAGGCGTCACTCTCGTGTTAGACTAGCCTGCCGAGGACATGGAGATCTGGGTTCTAATTCCGGCCGGGTGTAGTGATGGTGTTTATTTCCAAAATGGTTTTCCCCTCTTCCTACACGCAAATGCGAATATACTTCCTCTAAATTTGAACTTTCCTCATCATCAACTCACTAGCGTAGTTATTACATATTATGAGTCGAGTCCATACATGTAAGTTAGTAAGACGCGGTGCTAAAAAAAAGTATCTATTACATTTGTAAATCTATTAAAACAAAGATTAAACTAAATTAATAAAATAGTAAAATGTTATCCATTTCTACAGTAAAAACAATATGTCTGTATTTTATAAAAGGTATTTCCAATGAAAATACTCCGCAAATTTTTAAATCGATCCCCACCGGAAGTCACGAAACGTCAAAGTGTGGGGAAGTGGGTTAGAATAAGAGCATGAGCCACACCGGAAGTGGTTAGAACACACCAACACACCCTTCTCACGCCAGTCACCTGCCAGTATACCACGTGGTTCTCACAGGACGTTATTAAAGTTACAAAATCGATACTTGTTTGTAAAAATGATGCCATAAAGATAATAATGCTCTCCAAATACAAATAAACACATACACAACTTCTAGACAAAGTTGGCAAATGTATAGGCAATTGAATCGGTGGTCGCATGGTCTAACGCATCACTCTCATGCTAGACTGGCTTGGGGGAGATCGGGGTTCGTATCCAGGTCGGGTATACTGAGGGTGTTTTTTTCCTAAATGTGTTCCAACACTTCTTCCCTGTTCCCTTAGCGTAATTAATATATACGTAGAGTCCTAACAGGTACAAAGGTGCGCTGAAAGAACCCCCAACTAACCCAAAGTCGTATAATGAGGGGGATTGATTTTAGTTAAAAATATATAATCAATTGTCTTAAGAGATTATGATAACCATTATTGNGGGGGACACCTTTCATTCTAAACGTACACCACAAATTGAGCAAACGTAAAACTTTTTTTTTTAAAAGCTATTCAATTTCAAAAAACATTAATAATTGTTGTTAAAAGCAAGGTCATTAGTGCGTACAGATCAAAAGGATTTTGATGATCTTTCTTTTCAATTGATACGTTTTAACCAGAAATGGGTTGAAACCAAGGGCATGGATAGAAAGGGCGGGAAGGGTCCATAGCCACCTGAAATTTGATGCACCCCTTGGGGGATTCGTATATTACATATATATATATTTAGTGGCCAAAAGCAAGGTACAATGATTTTCTCGCGGATCCCTCCCTCCTTTCTCTTAGATTATTATTATTATTATTATTATTAGCACCGCGTCTTACTACCCGTTCGGGTTATACGCACTTACACTAATGTGTAATGGTAGGGTGATTGTGAGATGAAATGGAGGACCTACAGTTTAACGTGGAATCCGAACCACGGTGGAGGCCTGGCATTCCCCACATTAACAAGATGTCTTGTCAGAGGTGAAGGAAGGGTTTGGTAATCAGATAAATTTATGCCGGGACCGGGGATTGAACTCTCTCTTAGACAAATTAGCTTTCTACGCTCATTATTTTACGAATCAGAAGCTCGAATACGAATTTTCATTTTACCTACAAATCTCGACATCGATTTCGAATCAGAAAATAATGGTAAACCTATGAGTTTTGAGTTTCCGTGTAAAACAAGTCCCGAAGCGATGATTCTGATGACCCGATAGAGCGAACTAGAGCTGCACGGGTTGGCCTGTCACTCCCAGCTGCGGCGTCTGTTAAGGGGGTGATATATTCCTGCTGTTACTGAGTCAAGGGGGCTTGGCGGGGGGGCTACAATTGTAATTATGTGCCAAATACCTGACAGCCTTCCACCCGCCCTTGGTTCTTGGCACGGGGCTGCTGCATTATTAGGACGACAACAGACTTTGTACTTGACATTGCGGAACGGAACAACATTTCAACACTATGAGACTATCAAGAAAGCGTATTGATAAAAATGTATACAAAAATAATAATATGGTAGAGTAGTTTATTCTATGCTGAATGGGACTGATTTAATACAAATTAATTACAAAGATGTGGCTTGTGCCAAGATATATTTATTTTGATAAAAAAAACTCCTCTAGGCGAGTTATTCAAACGCAAAGCTTTGAACTAGGTACGCCGATGTTCTTTCAATCATCTTACAATTTTCATTCGAAAAAACTTTTAGAAAATAAAAATAGGGTTTCAACCTAAATTGATATTTTATTGGTGTTAGTCAAATCCATCAAAAGTAACAACCGCAGATTACATAGCTTAAGTAGATCTAGTAGCTGTCAGATAAGGTCCTTCATATTAAAATCGTACTATAATAGCCGCTCCGGTGGACAAGCAGGGAAAGGCGGGAGTCTCTCGTCGTGCCTGGTTTGCCAATGACAGGGAGGTTAGGGCTAGAACCCCATCCAGTGGTAGCGACGTGTCTGGTTCTTGTTTTTACTCTCTCTCTCCACGCAAATAAGAGTAGATTCTACCTCCCTCCCACCGGGGCGCGACCTGACATCACAAGTTTTACTGCCTGTGAATGGTTCCCCGACCTGATCGGTGCCGCCGAACTAAAATAGACTCCCTCACACCACCTTGGCACGGCGAGGCGGAGAGCCCCCCCCCCCCCCCCCCCC
>CABFOV010002084.1:2976-27535 GCA_902141375.1 Timema poppense | reverse complement strand
TACCTACAAAATTTCCCTTATGTAAACCATCTTGTGAAACTTTCTAACCAAGGTCTTATCTATATTAAAATTTTAAAGTAAATCTGTGTATTCGACATTTCATTTCCAGGATGACTAACGAGTCGTAGAGGGATGAACTGGGTTTTTCTTGCGGTCACCGTAACTGGCGGCCGACTTTGAATTTACTTTAGTTTAGATTTAATGGGTCTTGGTTCCCAAATTATATAAAATCAAGTGGCGCCCATTGAGTCAGGTTCCCCCCTGACGTTTCGTGTACTTCAGTCATGTTCCTTCACTACACCTCGTTAGTTATCGCTAACTCCAACCCACCGTCAACTCATCCTGTAGCCGGTCAAGCATTTGTATCAATATTTCGAGAGCAATATCGTTACACCATCCATCCATCCATCCAGTATGTCCTTATATTTACACTAATGAGGCAAGACCCATTTTGGTGGCCACATGGTCTAAGGCGTTACTCTAGACAGGAAATCGGGGTTCGATCCCGGTAGGGTGTACTGGCGGTGGGTTTTTTTAAAAGTGGTTTTTCACTCTCCCCCTCCTCCCCCACGCAAATACGAGCAGGCCTACACTTCCTCTAAAATTCAACCTTCCTATGAACCGAATGGGTAGTAATACAAAGTGCTAATAATAATGAGGTAAGAATGAGTAAGCTATTGTTTAGAGGAAGTGTTCCCAAATTTGCGTGGAGGTAAGGCGGAAAGCCAGAATGGTAAGTTCAGGGCGAAGAAAGCCACTCCTCTCGAGAGGTGTAAATAGAGTTAAAACCCCTCGCGCCCGTTCATTATGTCGGTCGGTTAACCCCCGGCCATATTGGCTCGCGTGCGGCCAGCGTCCCGTGACTCCACGCGTCACGCGAGAAAAGGATCGGCTCGCCATGATCAATGTCCTGGATTCGAGAGGGTTTTACTGCTGTGTTTTAACACAAACTCGCCAACGAATTAACCGGGTCATAGGTAGTCCAGTCTATCGCACGAT
This sequence comes from Timema poppense, assembly GCA_902141375.1. NCBI lineage: Eukaryota > Metazoa > Arthropoda > Insecta > Phasmatodea > Timematidae > Timema > Timema poppense. The sequence goes on along the minus strand of CABFOV010002084.1, from coordinate 26,536 downwards.
AGACGCCTTGGAGTCTAGACCAATCGACCACCGAGGCGGGTGTTTAAAGATATGCGTTATTATTATCATCCTTCGTAACTAGAAGTAGTGATTAATTTCTACCCACTGCTGTGAAAGGATATTAGATGTAATTAGGAATTTGTAAGAAATATGAAATGTGCTACTCGTCTTCTGGGTTTTGTTGAAACCAGATTCTTAGCCCCTAAAATCGACACACATCACCAACCCTTGATATTACGCATGCTGTGTAAAGAAAATGTCTTGCTGGGCGATATATTGTCTTTAACGGACTAAGAACATATAATTCCCTTCACACTAGAACTATTCATGTTTGCTCCACATTATTTCTATCAAGACTAACACAAATAAAACTAAGTTGATCAAGAACCATAATCTAAAAACTATTGACAATAGTTTCAATTAAAGTAGTTCGGGGGTTATAAAACTAGTTTTTTTATCTTGTACTGAATAAGGGAATATCAATACCGTTGTATTGCCATAGAATAAATAACCTTTATGAAACGGTAAATCTATTTTCATGTATCCATATGCCAGCCAGGCCATGTTGAGAGATGCTGTCAATATTGAAGAATGTTCAGGGCCTTACCCAGAAATGTATTTTAGGTGGTCTTTACCTGCAGAGGCTCGTGGGGAAGTCCCTCGACAGAAGACTGCAAGCATGTTTTTTAAAACTAAACCCACCTTTAAGATATTTAAAGTTTATTTTTAGACACATGTGGTTGTAGCTGTTAGAACTAATTACTAACCTGGGCGTTGAGATGTAATACCAAGGATATATACACTAATAATACATTATTAGGGTAAGGGGGTTGTCCGACACCTCAACCCAGTCGGTAGCGTGGCTGTCTACTGAGCTGAGGGTCCGGGTTAGATCCCCTGCATGGCCGAAAAATGTATCATTGGTGAAATGTGAGTTTCCCCTTACACAATGAGGAATTAACGGCTGGGGGATGGACGTTGTGTTTGCTCTAAGATTAAGTTAGTTAATAAGTCGTGTGCTAATAAAACCAGTCGGTTCAGAAAGAGCACGTTAAATACCTCAAATAAATAATGTAAAAAAGGGAAGGGATTGGACCCCCAAACCACAGTGTCTGCTCATGGAAATGCAAACCTAGTTAGTTGGTAATACTTTCCTAATAATCATCAGAGCTTGGTGTATTTAATAAATACTTACTATGCCGTAAAATAGCCTTAGCAGTCCGATTCTGATTGCAAGGCAGTGACAATGGCGGAAACGACCCTTCCTCAGCGCACAAGTGAAACTCTTTTATAACAGCAGTCAGCTCATTGTTGTTTAACACGGAACACCCTCCCTCTAGAATAGATCATTCATATTATTCATCCCAACCCCAAGCGGAGGGCGCGCCAGAGGTAGAGGGGAAATTTGCATGGCTTTAAATGCAAATTCCGTTACTCATTACCGCATGCATAACGACGCAATAAAACTGAACAAAAGCGTCATTTGGGAATTCCATAGAAAGTCGATACGTCTATTTATACACGTGGCCCGAGTACCCAGAAAGGCAACAATTACTACAGACATGAAATATAGAGTGCTTTAAAAAAAATATCACGTCGAGCAAAAGCGTGGATATTGTGAGGATGTGCTTCCAGGTGTTGCGAGTAAGCGGTGATTGCCCGGATCAGGGAAATTGACGGCAAATATAGGGTCTGGTACCTCTCTAGTTTGAAGGAGAGAATGTCGGACAGAGACGAACAAAGTTGGCGACGCTGACACAACCTAGGCCCGTCCCTAATACGTAGGCTCTCTTTATCACCCTTATCTGCCCAGTCAAAACAGACTTGATGATATGACCACGGGCTTCCCGCGGGGAAAAAGGCACGACTCGAGGTAAGACTGCGCAAATATTCGGCTGAGAGCACCGCCAAAAAGATTATCTATTGGGTACCAAGAGTCAAGTTAACTAACCTATTTTTGTGCACAACTTTTAATACCCTTCCGTGATATCCGCATATTTACATTGATGAAATAGGAATAAATAAGGTGAATTTAGAGTAAATGTACCAGCGTGTGTTCGGATGATTTTAGAACATCGCCAATATTGACGCCTTAACCCGCGTGCACTCCGATGCGGGTACCTACCTACCTATCTCACGTTAACAGTATAAAGACAAACGATGTGTTTGTTATAGTAATTATTATGTCTCAGTAACCGCTCAAAACTTAGTCATACTTATTCTTCGAGTCGCATATCCCGACCTGTAACATTCTTTGGCTTTTTGAATTTATGATGACTCACACAAATAAAAACGACTTATTTTAATCAATGCCACTATTTAAATTCTAATCTTGTCATAGATAAACAAAATTAACTATCACACAGTAAGCTATAATTACAACACACACATTACCAAAATTGTTCCAATTGCTTTTATTTATCATAAATGGTTGAATCAAGAAATATTTAGTAATAATCGTTCAGTTAAAATTAAACATAAATTTAATTAGTAGAAATATAATTTTTTTCTTTAATGTTAAACTAATTAAAAACGTATAAACTCAAGAATAGACAATTATGTATAAGATTTCAATCAGGCATTATAAGATTTTAAAATATTGTCTTTCCACCAAGACAAATATGTGAGCAATTCCCAAAGTTTAGTAGGCTCGAAAGTGTAAACTTAATAAAAAAAAACACATCTTCAAAATTGTATAAACTATATCGTATTTTAGTTCCGACTCAATTTTGAGTGTCAAATAGTGTCTAATATCCTAAAAACCTCCAACAACAAAAAAGCACAATAAAAACTCTTATTAGATAATCTTTAGGTCATTGTCCTTTGAATAAGAAATAAGTTTTGTGAATCTCGAAAAAGTTAAGCGCCCTTTTCTTTCTTTCTACAATCGCAAAGCAATCGCCATGCAAATTCCTTCCCCCCCAATCTCCATTTTCCCCTGGTCCGTGCGCAGCGTGCCCGGATGGCGGTAGCGTAATGACAGTAATCGCGATAAGTTCGGTCAGGAGGAAATACGGAAGATCGCGTGCCGTGCCGTGTCGTGTCGTGCCGTGCCGGGAGCCAAACAGCCGGATGGCGTGGATCGATCCGCGGCGCTCTGGCGTCTAGACCCGGAGACGCTCTGGGTGGAGCCGGTCCCTCCAGTATGCCACTGGGTCACCAACCCCCAACCCCCCAACCCCTACAATGGCGTCGGGGCGACCCGTTTCTCCTCAGCGACCGACCAACCGACGCCACCATCGCACGCAGAGGGCTATTATGTGTATATTTATACATCGCGTCTTACTACCCGTTCGGGCTATTGACATATTTACACTATTGAATAGAAACCAGGAAGGTAGAATTTAGAGGTAATGTACTAGCACTTGCATGGAGGGAAAGCGGGAAACCATTTAGAGAAAATCTCGGAATGGGGATTGAATCCTCGATCTTTCATTCGCGGAGAATCCCGTTTGTTGCGAGAAAGACGCCTTCAGACTAATAAACACTGATGCGAGTGACAATAAAATCGACCGGAAGATGGCACTACTGTTCCCGACGAGATGCAACACTCGATGTTCAGGTAGGAAGGAAAGTGGTTCTTTGCCCGCTCGGAAAACAAACAAATGTATTATCTAATTACAAAACCTTAAAGTACTTTCTCTATTAATCCACACGTTCAACAATACTCTTGAAGAAAATGTGTAAACATATTTTATTGCTACTAGTAGTGTGAAACGTCTTGTTTCAAAAATACTTTTAGAAACTTTAAATATTAGGCTAGTTAAAGTAGCGTTATAATCACTCATTTAAATTACTTGGAAAGTTATTATGAAATAAGCAACTAATATTACGTATCATATAATACTCTATTTTTGAACCGCTCAGCCCTAAGTATTTGGAAATAATGTTGTTGCCTACCTGTGACGTGACGGCCGGTCAAGATAGGGTTTCCCATGTTAGTGAATTTAAGTCTTACTCAGCGAGTTCTAAAGATATAACGTTGAAACGAAAACCATATATGCTTAAATAGTTCTGAGAATAGTACTTCAGTGTCATATAATTATTTTTATCTTTAGGTACTTTTATGGAAACTTATTTTTTATAAATCCTCTACAACTCAGATTTAGTCACTAAAATGTCCTGAAGGAGTCTTCCTGCCAGGATCTATATTAAAAAAGTCCGTGGTAGCAAATGTCTATCTAGAATAGGAAACAAGAAAAAGGTAAAATTAAAAAAACAAGTCGATGTTTTCAAGGTGCAAATATTAATGCGACTGTATAGACTCGTCAGAGGAAGAGGGGAAGTGCTATCAGTAGATAAACTAGAAGCCTCTCAGAATGAACTTCTCATTTTCTTCCCTCTCTTTCTATTTCATACATTATCGTCTAAGTATGATGGTGCTTAGACTGTTTAGGTGAGTCAAGTTAAGATGCAACCCGCCTCGCAAAATAGCTTCGAAATCTCCAAAAAGGCAACGTCGTTAAAACCTTCGTTTAAAGTTTATCTCACTAGTTTCAGAAGTGAAAACAAGGGAACATTTTGAGAGCGAACTTTTCATCAAGCTCTTTATCTCTCTCCTCTGGTTGCTACCACAGACGAGCTAGGAGGTAGCCTCGAGATACAAGCAATCTATCTGCGGCCAGGAGCCCATTCACTGACCTCCCATGGGCTTCTTATCAACCGCCGGGATAGGAAGCTCCGGTCAAACCAGGGCGATCCACCCCACCCCGCCTCATCCCCTTGGCCGGCCCGGGCACGTCATTGTTTACAGAGATACATTTCACGTTTCAGCCTAATATATATTTATTGTATGGCTTTCCTCGCTGGATAAGGAGTTACCTATACCTTCCCGTGTGAGGAAACGGAACGTTGAAGTAGATAGTAAAAGTAAACAAAAGTAATAGAAGAAATAGGAACCGCGCAGAAAACTTCTGGCGGGTGAGACACACAATCACCAAGGCAATAAATCGAGTGAGAAGCGATTACGGTGAGAAAGAAAAAGATGAGGAAGAAATCTACTATCGAGTAGCAAGAAAAGAGATCTTTTTCAAAGAATAGAGATGAATATTTCTTTTGTTCTATTTGGTAATAGTAAACTGCCGTTTCAACTCAATTTAGAGTCATATTCTGAAAATTGAAAAATGACACCTGGACCTGGATAATTGTCGAATGGCTGCAAAAATGCCAACTACCGAGTCGCTAATGGCTGCGTTGTCTGATGGCTGTGATCTTAGATAATCACATGTTTATAAGCTGACGACTTTCGCACGTCCATCATAGACTCTGCCTTAAACTATGAGTGAAGAATGACCATGGGCACGGGACGAATCCTGGATAGCTCAGTGGTAAGAGCATTGGCGTACTAAGCCGAAGGTCCCGGGTTCGATTCCCGTGTCCAGGTGTCATTTTTCAATTTTCAGAATATGATATCTATGAGGGACTATCCCCACTAAAATGCACTAACAATAGTTTCGGCTATTTGTTTCATCAATTTAGAGTGCTTATATTGTTTCTCCACTTCAATGAAGAGTTCACCTTAATAATTCAATTATATTTTGAATAGCTTGTGTACCCTGTATGTCAGGAAAATAACTGAAATTTAGGTTAAGATTAGAACATTTGTTTTTACATGGTGTAATGCTAATGTAACTAATCATAGGCAACAAAATACAATGAGTGTTTAGGAGAGCAAGAGGCCTACACCTACATACACATCAATGTATCCACCAGTTAAATGCAATATTTTAATAACAATAGACCATACGGAATCGTGAATAGGTTGTAAAGGTTGTTACAATCAGTTAGTATTCCGGCACTATTTCTTAAGGGTACATCACACGATACTGGTTTTATTCAATTTTGACAAGCGTTTATTATTCGCTTGCAAAATTTGAAAACCAGCAGCTTCTTTTATTTGCTAACGAATGATTTTGGCGTCGAAGGCGAATAATACTCGCTAGCTGATAAGTAGAGACATATCCAACGCGAAAAGCTGGCATGCGTGAAGCCAGGTAGGGTGTCATACAACATTATTTCATAGTGAGTCATTGTGCACGTGCGTTTTTTGAAAATATCCTGCTTCTTTATAAGTGGATCTATCTTCTTCAAAAGCTCCTCAAACTTTTCATACGACAACCGTACGCCTGTGGGTCCTCTAATGCTGGTCCTTCAACAGATTTTTGGAAGCTTCCCGATATATTCTCCTACCTACCCACTTCCGTACCCAGTCTCTCATTATCCCAGAATGACGTATTTGAGCTTAAAGTACAAAGAAAAACTGCGGCACGAAGGATATCCTCCTATTATGCTATGATATTCAACATTGGCTGTCCCCAAAACATAACTGGCGAATTCTTGGTTTTTATCAGTACCGAGTGAGGGGTCTTTTCGCTAGCGAATTTTTTCGCCAGAAATTCGCTTCGGTATAGCGAATAAAAAAAGTTAGCGAGTAAACTAGCACCTTGTAAGTCACCCTTAAAACTATCAAAAAGATAATAGAATATTTACAATATTTAATATCTATAGCTTGGAAAATTTGTTTTTGTACCTTATATTGGGATAGCTTTGGGACCGACTTTGTGCAATTTCAGTGGCGTGGCATGTCTTTTTGCCAAATTAAGTTAAACTGTACCTGTAAATTGTTTCCTTCACTCAGAAGAACGTTCATTGGCCAGGTATCAACGAATAGGCCTATACATTCCCATGTGAGATATGTAGAGAAAAACCTATGTGTGATTGGTCACGTTAGGATTGAGTAAGGGCGATAATGTCATTTGTACAGTTTTAACAAACTCTGCTATTACCCTGGCAACACTCCATGTCGCATGACTATCATAATCTCGTATGGTCTTATCTAGTTTACCTAGTATCGGAAATATACTTTAATTTCTTGAGAATGAAACCCATATTTCATTTCTATACAAACCTTCCAGACAAGTACTATGCCAACAGGCACAAAGTTGAGCTCTCCTTGCTTTATAAATTTTCTCCCATAAACGCACGGACACATTATGCAACAACACTATTAAAGACGTTTACGCCAACTCAAAAATGTTTTTGAATAGTTTTCGAAACAGGTAGGCAGGCCTATGCTCGCGCAAGCTGACCCATTAACCTCCAAGGTAATAACAGCGATTGGAAGACGAAGAGTGGGCGTCTTATTAGGAAACTCGAAGATGGTTGACGCCCTGAATATAATGGTAGGGCGGTGACGCAGCCATTGTTTCTCAGGAGGTGACAAGATGCTAATTACACTTGGTCACGTGGTTGGTTATCTGCCCGCACCGCGGGTGATATGCCACAACAACACAGTGGCGATAACCATCGCTCATTCACATTCAACAAGGATGAATAGGCCTGTCCGAACGAGGACACCTCTCATATAATTGATCTGCACTTTTCAGAGGTGATGGACTCAAAAAGTCGCATTTGATTCACACCCAAGCGGTAATATATTAATTAAATTTTCATTGCCTAACCTACATTAACTTCCTCTTTACTGGTGTGGCTGAAATAAAACCAAACCTTTCACTGCTTTGATCTGAAAATTATAGATTAGACTATTTTGACTTTCTTAAGCATGAGATACAAACACACAGCTAAATTTAACTTTAATATGCCAGCGTTTTTTTCCTCAAAAATATACGTCAAGTTGACACAATAACTTGAATAGTGCTAGTTAATTATTTGTTTCAATAAAAATTCCATTAATAGGAACATAATTATTACACATTTTTTAAACTCTTTCGTTTTTACAAACGAACCTGGCAAAACCTTTGAAATTTCAAATAGCCCTACTAACTTCATGATCAAACAGCTTTGAAAATAATTCATCCACCAAGTATGAACATATATTAATAAAAAAGTGGATAACAATTTAGTAATGTAATGCCACTAAATTTAGGGAGAGATAGCAGATAGTTTTTAAGCCGGTAATTCAATCAAAGCTTTAGTTTTTTTCATGTAATCCATACATAGCCGAGTCTGATAATTTTTTAATTTTAATTACTTGGCAATACAAATATTTAATCTTTCGTGTTTATTAGATTCCTGGTCGAATCACTATTATAAAACTTGGCAAGGAAATAAAATATACTCATATCATTAACAAAGAAAGAACACGAATATTTAATTTGTAAAATCCCCAATAATTATTTAAAAAAAATAATTAAAACAGCCGTTATAAACGTATGAGCTAGCCCAAGCAGTATAGAATATGTCAAGGGTAGTTAACTTCATATGAGCCGGACTTCCGGTGGTTGGTTTCGTTGGAAGAGAATCGAGTTACGTTATATACGTACCGAGTGCGATCGTCCTTCTCTCTCGCACACACACACAAACCACACGACAGATGGCTCTCCGTACTTCCCATCTCGCGGAAACACACGCGCAAGACTTCCTCTTTGCCACCCCTCCCATAGTACCGTCCACTACCGAATGAAGTTTTGATGGCCGATAGGTGAAGTCATGCTTACTCTGAAGTCCAGTTTGGGTTTATACCAAGTCACGTGGTTTTGCATGTTGATCATAGCACTCATCTTATGTTACTACGTATCGAGCAAGCGAGTTTAACTTAGAAAATCCTCCCTCCCAACTTGGAATAGCAACACCCTTCAAACTAAGTGCGTGCTTTATTTACAAAATAAAGTTATGTCCCTCGTAGAGCATGTGTTACTTACTGGGACTAATTAAACCAAGCTCGGATAACGTAACAAACTCTAAGCCAATAGGTCAGGGTTCATTACTAGGCAGGGCACACACAAGGTGTGTATGTGTGTGTGCGTTTAGCACCACGTCTTACTACCCAGGGGTTAGAAGGGCTATAGTTAGATGAAGTGTTCCCACGTTTGCATGGAGGAAGATTGGAAAACCACCTGAAGTACGCCCAACCGGGATCTAACTTCGTTCTCCCCGTCATTGGCAGTCCAATCTACTGCAAGAGTTTTCGTAAATGTTCTAGAGTTTGGATCATCAATAAAAAAAAGATACACAATTAATACATTTTATACTTATTTTTGAACGTGAACAAATAAGAAGTGAAAAGCTAAAACAAAGTTTTCATCACTCTAGTTAACTCATACAAAACGGCCAAAATAAGCTTTGCGAACAATGTGTGTAATGATTCAACTTAAGCAACTTAAATTTATGACTTGACCAAAGTTCCATGAGAAAATAAAAGTTCCTGGGCATTATGAAGTTGTGGAACACTATATTCTTACTAAGGTAAGTAGTTGACCTATGAACGGGGCCACTATTCAAACAACTATTTTTAACAGCCATCCAAACTTTTTCCCTTCATTAAAAAAGTTCCTCATCTAAAGCCGCTATGCTCATGACAGATATTCAACAACTGTTGATAACAACATGTGAAGAAAATTATACTCTTTGTTTCTACTAGATAAATATTTTATTTATTCTGGCTAAAAAATGTTTGCCATAAAAGCTGCAGAAACAATGCCCTTCTCTCCATCCCCCTTCGACCCCACCTTAAACATAAAAGCTCGTGGGACCTGCAGGAGCAAGAAATGTGTGTACAAGTATCAGTTGCCCTTGATACGATTCTATACGAGCAAATTACGAAGAGAATATATATTAAACATATCACAATAGTATTAGTCAAAAACTTGCAACTAGTAGCTCATTATTAATTCTATTTTGCTTTGATAATAAAATAAGCTGCATTTTATTGTAACTAAGGCAGTATCAAGATTAAAATAAGAACCAATATTGATTTTGGAACCAATTTCAACTAATTAGAAATAATTTCTTTCACTTCTCCACAAATAAGATACCACTTTCAGAACCTATTTTTGGAATAGAGAATATGTTTGAGGGGTTACTTACGAGCACTTACAATCTTTAGGTTGTTTTCAAAGCGTTTCTACAACCGACCTTTCAACAATTCTCATTCCGATCTTTTTTTCACCTTTCGTTCTCAGCCGTACATTTTTTCTTTGTTCTATGTGAAGAGAGAAAACCATTCAGAACATAAATTATGGTTCTGGACCGCAGCGAAAATTTAATTTATTTGTACGCCTATAACGTTAACGACTTAAATAAAACCCCTCTAATCTAATTTAAGAAGATGATTGTTTTAATGACGGTTTTTGTTTGTAGAAAAGAATATAAAAAAACCTTTTGTAAAAATAAATACCTCGTAGTTGATTAGTCTAAGTCGAATCCCGTATTTCTAGGTCAAGAGTCAGACGAGCCGACTACTATAAACTAAACCTTACCTCAACTATTTGGTTGAACACAATAAACAAACCTAGCTATAACACGACTGCCCATGTTGCCAAACTTTCCCCTTCCTGCAATACTCTGAGATAGTAACTGTAAGGAAGACGCGGCCCAGTTCGCCTTCTTGAGCAATCCGATCGCGCGGGAATTGATGCTTGGCATCTTTTCATTGATAACAGGCTGGAGGGGAGGAGAGGGTGGAAGGATCAGAGCGAGGATAGTTCCTCCCTTGTAAATAACAAGTGACTAGCGTCGTCGTGGGAAGAAAAGTCTGCGGTGGTGAAAGACGAAAGAGAAGGTTGTCGGGACAGACATGAGAATAGCCAATACATTCAAATGCTCAAGTGGTGAAATGCTGCCCCAAAATCAAATTTTAGCTGTTCTTTACTTTAACCCGTGTTATCCTTTGATGAGACCAACTCCGAGGTCTATTGGTCAGAGTTCCTGGCTACGAATCCAGAGGTCCAGGGTTCAATTGCCAGTGCTTCTAGAATTTTCTCTAACGGGGTCAACTCAACTTCGCAATGAACTACTTGAATGCAAAAAGTAGCAGCTTCGGTCTAGAAAACTGAGATTAAGGGCTGAAGCGTTCGTCGTGCTGACCACATGACAACTACTATCGGCAGAAGCTGACATTATCTTCTCCAGCATAAGGTGACCACCCGGTCGGTATTGCTATATTACGTGCTGACGCCATAAAGTTTTTTGTTTTGATATCCTTTAATGAACACAAAATCCTCTGAAAATTGTTTTCAGGTCATTTCGCTTCAATAAATTGCCACAGTATTAATTTTCTCTCTCCTACCTTTATTTCAGTTTATTTTTTTAAATTATTTGGGTGAATAACGTTCTAAGTTGCATATATAGTAGATACTGTCAGCATACGACTTACAGATTGACTTAAACACGACCAGCAAATGCAAATAATGACCCGACCCACCATAGTTACGTTGATCGCCTCAAGAAGAACCTTACTTGATCTACTTTCAAATATCCACAAGCCAAAACATGTTTTATGCGATGCTAATATTGTTTACAGACTGTCAATATTGATATCTGTTATTGGCGTATTTTCAATGTTGGCTACTATATAGCCAATTTCAATGGCAATCCGATTTTATAATGTAGGCCTACGTGTTTAGGGTGAAGCCATTCACTATTTATCTTAGAATGCAATATCACATCTGTTTGGAAGGTCTGTTGACTGTCTCGAGGGTTAGGAGAGCAGGAAACACCTCTTCACACATCTTTAAGGTAGGGATGTACGGAATGCCAGAAAAGGTAAGTGTTTTTGCAGTGTTCAGAGAAAATAAATACTGTCAAAATAAATCGAATATTGCTTCAGTACATAGCTCTACATGGAGTTTAATTTTCTTTGCACGGTGATAACAGTTGTTGAATATCTGACAAGGGAATCCTGGAATTTTATGAAAACTTTTTATTTTTATTTAAAAAAATTCTTAGACAATGCCTCTATGCTCATGACATATTCAACAACGGTCTGTTGATATCACCATGGGAAGAAAATAAAACTCTATATAGAACTCTGTACTGAATCAATATTTGATTTATTTTGACACATTTTTTTTTTCTATAAAAACTGAAACAACACTGATCTTTTCTCGCGTTACCTACACCCCTACCTTAATACAAGTGACTGAATGTTTAAATAGCTTAATCAAGGTTTGCGTGACTTTTTTCCAAAACCATTTGGGACCAGGATTAAGTTAAAACTAAGGCGGAGTGAACGAAGAACTCTGTCGCTTTTGTCGATATTTCACCCTTTTTGAGACTAATGTTATAGGATACTTTCACTATTAGGTTATATTTTATTCAATCAATTCACATCGTGTTTTAATTCTTTGTCTACTACGGACTATGTTGAAGCCTATAGTTGCCGTTCGGTTTTCATAACAAGATTATAAAAAACAGCTATAGTTTGAGTATTTAAAATAAACCATTTTGTTGAGCCAATACAAAGATTCGTCAAACCGGTTCTCAACAATTTATAAAATGTAGTTTTATTAATCCTTACAACGAACACATCATCTACAGATTCTTCAAAGATAAATTAGAAAGTCCCCTGTCATCTAGGTCAACGACATACCGCATCTAGCACAAACCAAAAACCACCCACCCACCCACAAACCATTATGGAAGAGAGAGAGGGGCGTTCCGGGTCTAGCCCCAGACTCCGCGGCAGCAACATTCCTGACCTGGCAAGCGGTTGGGGCCGGGGAGGTCTTACAACCCCTCGCCGGGACCTTCCCGCCAATGAAGGAGTTTTACAGATTTAAAAAGAGTGCCGGCAAGCTGGCGAGACAGCCCCCCATTATGGCACTGTGCCCGTCCCTAACCCGCACCCTCGGCCTGGCGCAGGTATACTTACTGTCCTCTAAGAATGGTGATTTGGAGTGAACTGGTATGAGGGCGGGTGTTTGGGCTGGAACCAAAATAGNGGGGGGAAGAGAAGATATTGTGACCTTTAAGAATATTCGGCAAGTGGAAAAATCCATCATCCATCAGGTCACCAATTAATAGTTTGAGATATGTTGTTTTCAAAACTGTCTTGAGACATTAAAGCAAGTAGACGTATTTAATGGAAGCACACATTGTGTTGTTAAAGTCACCCGACCTCTTATGTTAACTCTAAATTGTATTTTATTTATTTGGGGTGTTAAACGTGCACTTTATGATTCGACTGATTATATCAGAACATGATAATTTCTATGAGCGAGAGTAAAAGGGCCTACCAATTTTGCCGAGAAAGGTATTTTAACATACCTTCCAGGGTTTTTTTTACATGCCATAATCAACATGGGACTGACGGCTTTACTTCCCCTCCGAAGGAAGTTGTGCTACGGATGTTGATCGCTCAAGAAAAATCAGTCGACCCCCATTGTCGTCAATGATTGAGAGAAGCTCGTAAAAGAATAATGTTTGGAAGTTAAGAAATATATTATACAAACCCTTGTAGGCCTACCGATGTTGATTATGATGGCTATGTCATCTTTTAAAGCGACAAAGTATTTTACCATTCAAGCCCAAGAGAATCATAGACCATATTTTCACTTTGTAACTGTCTATTCATAATGAGATTGCTGACCTTGCTTCGAGGGCAAAACATGTTTTGTGAAATTTTCGCGTCATTATAACAATTTGTAACACCGCATGAATCATAATAGACGGTTCTGTTTTATTGCGTTCAGTGATTTTCTTAGTTATATTTAATGTATCTCATTTTACCCGTATACAGTGAGGATAAAATGGCAGTACACTCATTTTGTTATATTATTTTTTACCAAATAGGTACGTTTATTCTTGATATTTTTAATTTTTATTTAAATACTTTTATGTTATAATTTAAAAAAGTAGTTGGAAACATTAAATTTAAAAATGCTATTTTAGAAGATATTCTAAAAGTTAAAAGTGATATGTAATTTTAACCTGGTATGTCGCCAGGACGAACTACAAAACCTAACGTCACCCTCGGTGCTCGCCTCAGGACCCAATATTCGTGGGTTCAAACCCAGTCGGGGTCGACGGACTTTTCTCGAGCGATACAAATCTGTATCACAGTTTTCTTCAGAAGGGGAGTATAGCCTTCGGTCCCATGTCGATTGTGGCATGTAAAATAACCCTGGAAAATAAGTGACAATACCTTTCCCGAAAAAATTGGTAGGTCTCTTTCACTCTCGCTCATAGAAGTTCTCGTCTGCTGATGTAATCAACCGGTTCAGAAAATGAACGTTAAATACCTATAATAAATACAAATCTAACTCTCGTAGTGACACAATCAGGCCAATGCACGACCTATTAGTGCAACATACGAGCTATACTAAGGTCAATTAAAAGTCACCAACACTTTTCACTCATTGTGATAATAAACGTCGCGTACGTGGAAATGACACGAATAAAACTGGTAATGCAAGGGAGAGGGACTCATAAAAAAAGAAAGGTCAGTGAATGCACGCATATGAAAGAGTAATATATGATCCCAACGCTGTTACTGTGCAGATATGACTCGTAAACAAAGTAATAAAAAATATCGTGAAAGTAATAACGTTTGTTGATTTAATACGAACACTTCATTACTCGACAAAGCTTCTGATTCGTGCAGGGAGCCACCAATGATTTACCACACAGCTTTGAGCACTCCACCAAACTAAACATATCCAAGGGAGGAAAAGGTTCTCGTAAATGAGAAATAAATTATTCGGGTAAAATAAAATAAACCAAAAATACAATTTGTTTACTGAAAAATTTAGTAAACATTTTTTTATCATATTTTATTATCTTACCCTTGTGTTTTAATTTGCCTTTTTCCTGTGGAAAATGGCTAGGCGCAGGTATGTGAGAGAGGGGGGGAGGGGGTGAATATTTTACGTCCCCTTGGTACACTGATTTGACCAAAGGCTGTCCTTAAGGACTGTTTGTAGGGGTGTATTCTTATGAGCAGGTCATAGAATTATTTACAATGGAGGCGGTTGTATAACTTACTAAACGGTGTTGTCAATAAGTCGAATGTGTACACAACAGCGAACTTATAGGCTACACGCATAAAATTAATTATAACGTTTAGGCCTAACTAAAATATTAATAGCCACGGTATTAGAGGGGTAGGTGTGAAGTAGTTGAGAAGAAGTGCACACTCATTTGCGTGTTGAGAGATCGAAAACGTCGCATCTGAAAAACAACCCACTACACCCTGCGAGCTTCGAGCTTACACCACCCGATCATCGACAATGCAGTCTAATACGATATTAACGCTTTATAATGTATAGCTAAATTAATTGGGAGTCTGAACAAGCTTGCATTATAAATATGTGTTGTGTTACTAATAGAATATATTTTATCAACTATAAGTATAACTTTTATTTATTTATTTGAGGTATTTAACATGCACTTTCTGAACCGACTGATAATTTCAGGACACGAGAATTTCTATTAGCGAGAGCGAAAGGGCCAACTAATTTTGCTGGGAAAGGTATTTTCACATAACTTCCAGAATTATTTTACATATCAATCAATATGGGACCAACGGTTTTCTTTTTCATCCAAAGAAAGTTGTGCTGTAATTTTTTATCCGTAGATAAAAATCCGTCGAACCCAGCTGAATTCGAAACCACGAACACCGGTTCCTGAGGCGAGCACTTTACCCGAAGACCACAGAGGTCCACTATAAGTATATCTAAAGTAAACAGGCTGATGATGATAATAATAATAATAATTATTATTATTATTATTAGCACCGCGTCTTACTACCCAGGCTGATAATTACGTGCATTGTAATGTCAACTATATTAAAAGCTGAAAGTTGACGATAGCACTATAAAGCAGATATATCTGAACTGCCCTCTTCGCTGTTGTTGCAATAATCATAGGTTGTTAGAATTCACTAGCTACGTGACAGAGCACTTCCAAACACGTGACGTGATTGCAGCCATAGATATAAAGAGAGATTACTTTTCGATAAAGAAGATATAATATGATTACTAGTCAAATTATATAAATGAGAAAGAACAAGCTATTTATAAGAGTTCGGAGAACCAGCCATCTTATACGAATTGAAATAATAGTCCTGCAAATTAAAAAAGTCAGGATGGGAAAAAAAATTGTTTCGATCTGAGTAGAGTGGAAAATAAATGGCCGTACCGGGCTGGTCATTAAAACATTAGAATAAAATTCTAGCAAAAGTTTTTTTCCTCCAGTTGTGAAACTTTTAACAAATGATTCCGATTTATTTATTTTTGTGAAAGGTTTGTCGAACACGCCACCAAGTTTTAGTTCTTTAGTAAGTATTGTTAAAAAAGTATCTTTCCAAGATATATGAAATAGCCTTCCCCCAGAAAATTTTCAAAATTTGGATACTCCTAGAAGATAATTAGAGTGGCCCATCTTCATTAAGTTTTTGAAGCTTGTTGGCTATTTAGAGGTCTTTAAATTCCCGACAGACATAAAATGTAAGCATTTTTTCCGGGTTTTTCCCGATGCACAAAACACAAGCAAAATCCGCAGTTTTCCCGATCAGTCGCCATCCTGCGGACAATATGTTATAGGCCTACTCATTTCATTAATTCTCATTTAGATAACCTTGCTTTTATTCAAATGTTTATTAAAATTTCAATAGCCTACCTACCATCTTTGGTTGTTATAATCTAGAGCATATATATCTTATACCAACGTTTTTATAATAGGCCTACATTCCTAATAAATCTTCAGAAAAATACAATTTAATTTTTAAGTAAAAGTGTTTATAATACTTAGAGAAATAAAAAATTAGTTGTAAGTATAGATATATAATAACGGTCAAAGTGTTAAAAAATTATAGCTAGAGTTTATGTAAGGTGTTCCAAGTTACCGATTGTTACCTATCAGTTAACATGTCGGGGGAAAAGAGATTAAGTCACTTTTTGTATGAATCTAAAACAATAACCGAGTGTTTTTTAAGACAATTTCCTCCATTTTAGTCGAGCCCAAATCATAGTGAAATATTTGAGCTCACCTCTGGTTTATTTTATATCTTCCACTTTAACTTATTTTTCTTACAAATCTTAAGGGAGCATTCTCAGCTCAAAACATTTTTTCGGCCTAAGCTTAAGATGCTCACAGGGTAAGGACCGTATTTATAGTCAAATCTCGGGAGTCAACCAATCTCCGAGTATACCAATAACAAGCGGTTCAGATCGAATGGGGGATGGCTGACCAACAACTGTACTGTAATAAACTTCTCTCTGTAACATTCCCTACATACTTAGCACCCCCCTGCTGTTCAAGAAGGATGGAAGGTTGAGATAGTCAATTAAGAACCCATTTCACGGTCAACTACCCGGGATATGAGCTATGCGATTACGCTCGAATCAGAAATCTCATCGAAGTGTGGTATTTGGTATTCTTCACTTGACCGCAATAAAATTGGAATCAGTGAAATCTTTCCATTTTTTAAAATGATTTTTTTTTAAATTAGATAAAATTGTTTCATTGATTTGATTCCACTGGTTATAATGAAAACTGTAGAAAACCTCGCCATGATGCGACGCCTGATTATAGCTTTCTTACCTGCCTATTTAAGTTGCGCATTATTCATGGGGTTCTTGAGTGACACGTCGAATGGGACAAGGACATAGAGTGCGCATGGTGGTCCAAAGATCGGCACGTAAATCCGAAATTACTGTTCAAGTGACAATTTCCTGTGTTAACACAACTACCACCTCACAAGTTTTTTTCGTAAAAAAAAGGCGTTAATGTTTCAAAGGAATAATGAGCGACCTAAATGTTATTAAATAAAAGTCAACGAAGGCAACAGATCTTTACTTTCACGACACATTCTTCCAGCTCAAATAGTCCAAGGCTTACTCAGGGGCACAATAAATCCACCCTCGCGATGTTCTAGTATCAGCTTACTGAGCATAATAATTCGTTTAAAATCCCTCTTTAATGTCAGAGCGTGACATTTACCCAACCCTTCCTTCGGATAAGGTAAAAATTAAACGAGAATGCGATCCATCCCTCAATGACGAAGGGGCTTGACGTGCGGCTCATTCATATCCCCTGATTGCCAGGGGGTGTCGGGGACGCAGGAAGCGTCCAGCGTCGCTTCAATATTGATGGGAAATGCAAATTACCGGCTCACTAGTTGTTAACATCATCAATAACAAATACACGCTGCCGCTCGGACATTTAGTTTATGTGGACAAACACCCGAGGTTAAGCTCCCCTTCACCCCCAGATCACTTAATAACTGTACCAACACCGGGGCCTCCACAGGATCATAATATTTAGCGCTGGTTTCTGATAGCGCGGAATCGCACGGATTGGTTCAACTTCGTTCCGCGTCTTATGCCGTTTGTATATAGGGTATCCATGGTTGTAAGGGTGGTACCCGACAGCTGGGAGGAGGTCTTTATTGCAAACATTAATTCATTACTTACTAATATTATATTATCAATATAAAATGCCATCAATCACCTATAGTAATACTTTCCTTAGGATTAATGTATACTTTTTGTTTTCGTAACTTACTGAAAGAACAAAATATATATTAATAAAACTATTACGTTTTATTTATCTTGCGTTTGTGGAAGTGATTTATTGTTTTTACATAGTTCTTGATTTGGTAAAGGTATTGAGTTGTTTATGTAATTTACATAGCATATTAATTCAGTTTAATCTGAATAGTTTTATTTGTATTTTTACTCCTCAAAATATAAACCAAACAGATCACAGTATTAGGCCTACTTACTATATTAAGAGATGAGTTATATTTGTTTGAAATTATTTTGTGTAAGCAAGATGTTCTATTCCAGGACGAAAATGAATCGACCATTTTGTAGGAGTTGCCAACGTCTATTCCTCCCCATTCCGTGCTTGGGAGTCATTCGTCTCAGAGTCAGCGAGGACTCCCACACGTGACCACCGAACATAATTAACAATTACTCTCACGATAGCACTGTTTGCCGGGCTCCTCCAAGAGAGTCAATTTGTTTTTACCACGCGCTTTCACTGATACTTTTACCACATATCTTACCACTCGTTAGGGCTATACGCATTCGTACAAATTACGTCAGTGGTTTTAGGGATAGGGAAGGTTATATTTAAAGGAAACATATCTGCATTGGCGTGTAGTGAAAACTATTTTGGAAAAATACCTCAGTGCACCCGACCGAGATCCGAACCTCGATCTCTCCGTCATCAGCAGTCTTGTCTGATACGAAAGTAGCGCCTTGAGCCATGCGGCCTCCGAAGCGGCTCATTATTAATTAACTTTATGTAATGAAATGAAATATTTAAAAACTACCCATTGAAAATATCAATATCCTCTTCAGTAGCCGAATGGTCGGTCTAAGGCAACTCTTTCGTATTAGACTGGTCTGCTGATGATGGGGATATTGGGTTGGAGTCCCAGTTGGGCCTACTGAGAGTGTTTTTTTCCTAAAAGGTTTCCCACTCTCCTTCCACGCAAACGCTTGTAGATTACCTCTAAAATGCTTCCCTCCTCATCCCTACCCCATTAGACTACTTTTCATAGACCTATAAGCGTACAACCTGAACAGGTAGTAGGCCATGGTTGTTAAAAAGAACTTAATCTAAATACTAGGCCTCCAACACTTCAGCTCAGTCGGTAACGCGTCTGTCTACTTAGCTTAAGATTTCAGAGTTTCGACACGGGTAAAAGTTCCATCATTGGTGCTCTCACAGTAGTGAACTGACGGCGGGCGGGAGCGGGTGTTGTGAAAGTTCTAGCCAGACCCACGACCTTTGAGATGGCGTACTCCATACAAGGACCAACCCAGAACCTTCGGTTTGAAACCCAGAGGTGTGCGAGTGTTTTAAGGTTCACCGGGAGAGTTATCCCAACCACTCGCGCGTGCTAAATCCCCGATGAATTCCCCACATAGGTGGCCGTGCCGTCGAACGTTTAGGAATCCGCCATTGCCAGAATAGTCCGAGTTCTACTCCCAACTAGTTGCACGAAAGATAAATTTTTCGCAAATAACTTCTCCAGTGATTTTCTAGTTCCATACCTCCGCGTTAATGCGGCTACATTTTCTAGAGAACTAATCTCTACCACTTACGGTTCAATTTTCATAGGAAGGGCCTTGACAAACTTTATTCGATCTACTTTCACGTATTCATACTCAAAGTCATGTGATCATCAGCTGTCACTTTTGGTAAATATTATCAATTACCTATAAAATAACACTAATAATATAGTAAAATGTTATCAATGTAATAAATAAGTTTGTATTTTCTAAAAGGCCCTGTCTATGAAAATTGAACTATAGATTAAGTCGTTAATATGTTGATCAAACTATACTCGACTGGAACAAGAGGGAAAGGGGTGGTCAGGTGTGTATAATCGCCGCCCTCTCCTCGGCCTTGGAGCGCAACAAACAGCGGATGACACAACAACGAAGCTATCCTAACCATAATTACACCTTTTATCTCGTCTCGACTCAAACCATTTACACGTCCACCTCTGGCAGTGTTACACAAATAAACTTGAGTTCCAGACTCGCGGTCAGATGATACGGTGATACGCCACAATGGAAGAGAACAAAAAAACACAACAACACAACTACCCGTAAAATTAAAATAACAAAAACGCAGGAGAATAAACAAACAGATTGCACGGGGGTACGAGAATACCTTTTGGAGTGAACATTTCCTTGAGTGGAAAATAACAAGAACAAAGCAGCGACAAGGTTTTATTTGGTTGACACGGAGATAATGAAACTTTTAAAACATGGAAATGAAAAAAACAAAAACAAGAAGAAATACCTGACTTTATATTTAAAAACGACACTAAATATAAACCTCTAAGGTGATTGTAGTTCTGACATAAAAATAAATAAATATTGGTAAACATACAAAATATAATTTTTCTTAAGCCAAAACAAAACTGAATTATCCTCTTTAATTGGGGAGCCAAAGTGTAGGCCTATTATTGAGAATATAAGCTTCTCGTGGGTTAGGGATGAAGAGAGTTGAATATAGAGGAAGGGTACCCGAATTTGCGTGGAGGTAGAGTGGAGAACCATTTAGAAAAAAAAAAACATTCTCAGCTCACCCGACCAGGATTCGAACTACGATCTCCCTGTCATCGGCAGTCTTTTCTAACACGATAGTGACGCCGTAGACGCCACCGGAGCAGTTTGAGAACGTAATTATTCCCACACAAACTCGAAACAAACTAACAAGGACAGCTATATAACAATTCTCAAAACCTTTGTTCAAGATTTAATTATTTGAGCGGCAGTGCAAACTTTCTGGCGTTGAGGACCAGCTGGGATTGAACTCTGATACCTACCATGGGCAGGCTACCAAATTCTTGTCACTCAGCCCCAAAAATGAGAGAAGCATAAGCAACATTTTGCATAAAACCAAACTAAAACTAAACCAGAGCGTTGGTGTGCATAGTTTTGCTGACTACGTGTATTTGTCGTTTAAGCAACAAAAAATAAGTTTTTTAGAAAAAAGTTTCCATTGGCCCCTCTTGAAATCGTATCTAATTTGGAATAAATTTGTTGAGAGGTGTAACCATCCATAAATGTACCAGATGTGTTTTTTGTTTATAATACAATTTATTTATTCTAGTTGTAACCCTTCTCCCCTGCCGGCTCTTAACAATCGTTTCAAATGTTGCCAAAATAAGTTGAGAAATGTAATTCATGCGAACATTTAAACCTAACACTCACAAATTAAAGTTGCCCCTACCACTATCGAAATATTATGAAGATTTGGTTGTTTTTTTGAAAACTACTATGATATCCGATTAAGTTAAAATGTTGTTAATTTTAAAACTAACTTTGTGGATAAACTTCCACAATATTTTCATATATTTATAAACAATATTAATGTATGTTACTGATAAAAGTTTCGCGACTTTCACCTTAAAACTTCAATAAATACAATACAATGTATAGGATAATGAAAATATTTTGGAAGGTTTCCAACAAGCGAAAACTAAGAAGTTTTTTTTTTTTTACAGATATGAAGTTTGATTTAAAAAAATGAATTATTCATGACCATTCAAAAAATGTAGGTGCAACCTTAACGTAAATTATGCAGGCCATACAACTCATAATTAGATCTAATAAAATGACAAATTGAGTTGTCCTCCGTTACTTGTTTATGTTCAAGTGTAGCCAAGGGGAACCCCCCCCACGCGATGCGGGTACTCGTTAGTTTCTAATCGCTCCGAGAGAGAGCATTGCGACAAACTTGGGCTGCAAAGAGCACGATATAGTGTACACGCACCAAGGAAGATAAGGAATAATAATAACGGGCATTAGCTTTACGTTAAACCCGACCTGGGGATCATTATTCTTCTTGAATCCCCTTGATGACTAGCAACGCTACGAGCGGCGTAATCACGATTACTTATTCCTTGGCTTCTGAGTGCTAGAACCAGGGAGTATCCCCACTGCTGGGCGCGTGGACCAAAAATAAAAGGCGTCAGTCTCATCTAGTTCCGGTTTACCGGTGATGAGGTGGTCAGGCTTTGAATCCCGGTCGGGTGTGTTGAGGTAGTATTTCCTAAATGTGTTTCTTAATCTTTCTTTTAAAGTTAACGCGAGCACACTTCTAGATTTTACCTTCCCCCTACTTAGTTATATTATTCATTTATTCAATGAAATTAACGTGCACTTTCTAAACCGACTGGTCATATCAGGACATGACTAATTAACTAACTTCAATCTAGAAAAGGCACAACATCCAGTCCTCTCCCATTAATGCATCTCTGTCAAAGGGTAAACCCATATCTCACCAATGATGAATATTTCGGCTATGCCAGGATTCGAGCACGGACCCTTATCTCAATAGACAAGACATGTTAACGACTGAGCCAAGGTGTCAGACCTCTTTGGTGCAAGTTTGTGGATCACCGGGACGGGTGGTAAGACACGGAGCAAAGTAATTATGATGTATTGTTACTTCGCTTCTAATTGCTAGTGCTAAACATGGTGCCATGACTAAAGAGTATATTTTGCTAGTATTTGTAGCTTACTGCAAGATCGGACTATCCTCAGCTTATGTTTAACCTATAATTGTTTAAATGTAACCGTTTTAGTCCTGTTTCTCTAAACTATTAAAATCAGTAAAATTTATAAACAAGATATCCAACCTTTCCAAGATTGGGAATATATTTTTGGAACTGGAAATGCTAATTAGATTCCACGAACTCTCAAAATAATTGTTTATATAACTAAATAAAGACTTTATTCGACCCCTATTAGTTTAATGTAATTATGTTTTCCATCATCAAGTTATAATTATCTCTAGGCCTACTTATTTGATCTACCTAAGTAAAAGTCTAACCCATTTATAGTAGGCCTATCATATTGTCGGGCCCTCTTAGAAGGAACGTTTTAGAACATTAAAAAAATCAAATTAGTGGAGCCAACATTGTATACAGATCTTTATATTTATCATACATTATTTTAATATTGACTTCTTAGCGACGTCGTCTACTTGGTGATTTTGAAGATATTTTGCAAAGCGGGTTTCATCTTAACTTGACGCACCTAAGCAGTCTAAGCACTGTCACATTTAGACGTTGCTGTACAAATTTGAAAGAGAGGGCTCTTGTCTATGTGCTGATAACCCTTTCCCTCTTCATCTAACGAGTTTATACAATCAACTTAATATTTGCTCCTTGAAAACATTGACGTGCTTTATAATTTCACCTTTTTATTGTTTCCTATTCAAGATAGACATTTGCTACCATGGACATTTTTAATCTATAAAGGTCAAGAATAAGGAGGTCGGCTTAAAGAAGATACACTTTTAAAAGCTGAGAAATAAAACTGGAGGGGGGGGGGCAAAAAACAGTGAA
>CABFOV010002083.1:30115-76554 GCA_902141375.1 Timema poppense | reverse complement strand
GGGTAGTCACACTTATCTCTTTCTATTTTTTTTTTTTCAAAAAAAATAAATCTGAAAGGTACCTCTTAATGTCTTGGAGTGTGTGTCTTTCCTTGAGGGGGTTGTTAACGTTACAAATCCATTACCCCCACTCCATTTCTCCGATACTCTGGCATTTAGTACCCATCCAGTCCATTCACATATTTACCACTAATAGGATAAGTATGAGGAAGGTAGATCTATATGTGTAACCCAATCTGAGTGGTAGAAAACACTTTCAGTAGACCCGGACGGGAACCGAACCCCGTTATCCTTGGAAACAGGCAAATCAGACCTGAGCATATTTCCGCGTTATCAGCAGTGGGGATAGTATTTGTATTGGGTTATTTAACGTAAATTTTACCCGTTTGGGTGGCCAAACTGTCTAAAGCGCTATTATCACAGTAGACCTGACTGCCGATGACGAGGAGATCGTGGTTCGATCCTGGTCTGGTGTACTGAAGGTAGTTTTTCTAAAATGGTTCCTCACTTTCTGTCTTAGCAAATGCGGGTACACTTCCTCTAGATTCAATTTTTTCAAATTCATAACCCATTAGCGTCGTGAGTACATAATAATAATAATAATAATAATAATAATAATTATTATTATTATTATTAGCACCGCATCTTACTACCCGTTCGGGTTATATGCACTTACGCTGATGTGTAAT
Organism: Timema poppense; assembly: GCA_902141375.1. Lineage (NCBI taxonomy): Eukaryota > Metazoa > Arthropoda > Insecta > Phasmatodea > Timematidae > Timema > Timema poppense. The sequence continues at coordinate 75,865 of CABFOV010002083.1, read as the reverse complement.
GGTACGGTTATTGTGAGATTAAATTGGAGGACCTACAGTTTAACGTGGGATCCAAACCACGGTGGAGGCCTGGCATTCCCCACATTCACAAGTTGTGATTAATACACATCTTGTCAGAGGTGAAGGGAGGATTTGGCAATCAGATAAATATGTGCTGGGACCGAGGATTGAACCCCGGACCCCCAGCACAAACCTCGGACCCTTAGCACAGAAGTCTGACACCTTACCCCTAGACCGCAATGTCACCAGTACATAAGAGTATAACCCTAACGGGTAGGAAGACGTGGTGTTAAAAAAAAGCACGCTAAATAACAAAAAATGTATATAATATATTTCAAATTTTACGTACTCTCTAAGATATCTTCTTGTACCCCAGGTTGTGCACCACTTATCTAAGACATCATACTCGTCCTGCAGTCAGATATCGTTGACTAAGAGTTTTGGGTTCAAATCCGTATCAAGAACACTACAGATGGACGGATTTTCACGAATTATTTTATTTAGGATGTTATTATCCTACCTCCACGACAATGTGCTGCATTTCCTCTAAATTATCCTCCTTATACTTTCCTTTTGAAAGAAGTCATTAAAAGCCCCAGTATAAACGTACACTCATTTAAAATAAAAGTTGTACACAAAAGTTACGAATGAATTAAGCTAGGGTTTAGAAATGAGAGTAAATGTATACGGGTTAAAGTATCGTTAGACCACAGTGTATAAATCGAGCCTCAGTGCATTCGACCAGAATTCAAACCCAAACTTTCCATCACCATATCATTAAATTATAAAGCTCTTAGCTGTTTAATATGTGCACCGTGTTTTCAAATATTTAATGTTGGATATAAATTATGATACTATGCATATTATTGTTCATTCAATAGAAACAAAAGAAAAGCGATTTTTTTATATCAAAAACGAAAAGATTAAAAAATACTGATTGTCTTATTTTAGCTATCATCTTTAAAAAAAACCAAACATGTTTATCATTCAAACCGTAGATTATTTTAATTTTCTGGTGCGACATCAAGGTATGACGGAAGACGGGAGCGGAATTCAAATAAGGCATTGAACTATCGACGTAACTTACCCCAAAGATTGATGGACCTGACAAGTTCTGGGACTTCTCACACGATCTCTCGCTTGGACCGTGCCAACTTGTGGAGAAGTGGTCAAATTCCTTTTCTATCCCACCTCACCCTAGTGCCTTTTCTATCCCACTTTACCCTAGTGCCTTTTATATCCCACTTTACCCTAGTGACTTTTCTATCCCACTTTACCCTAGTGCCTTTTCTATCCCACCTCACCCAAGTGCCTTTTCTATCCCACTTTACCCTAGTGCCTTTTATATCCCACTTCACCCTAGTGCCTTCTCTTACATTTAAGGTGGAAGTGTGGATAGCGCCGGCTAAGGATAGTTTAACAAAAAAAAATCACAATTAATAAATAAATATGTTTTTGACCATAGTAAAATATTGCTCCAGTAGAAACCTAGAGTTTAATTTTTTTCCATATTGATATCAACAGTTCTTGAATATCTGTCATAAGCGTAGCAGCATTATATGACACCTTTTAAATGAAGGGGAAAAAGTTGTAACTAAATTCCAGAACACTGTTGACAGATATTCAACAATTTTTGAGGTCGCCATATGAGAAAAAAAAAATTGTGTGTGATTCTACTGGATAATTATTTGATTTCTTTTGATCAAAAAACTAAAAGGATTGACCTTGTATGGTGTTGCCTACACTTTCACCTCGACCAGGTAGATTAAAAAATGCATGAGGAAATTTATAATCATTATTTAATATTAATATAATATTTAAAAACTCAATTTAAAATATGTCTGCAAAAAGATGGATATTGAAAAAACAAATGAAAAAAGACCAATAGTAGTCTACTTTATAACATAGCATTATTGGGTGGGTTTTTTTTCGGAATGATTTATTAAAGAAATCATTATGCATGGAGTAAAAACTGTTTTGTCGCATTGTGAGCCAAGTAGGAAGTCCTAAATGCATTTTATGGTTGTCTTTGTCTGGGATTCCGTCATTCATTTATTTTTTTATCACACAAGTGGCGCCTCTGCCGGGAACCTGCCCAGATTGGTAAATGAGTTTCGCGTATTTATTATATTTCATTATTTGGGGGTTGCTATACTTACATGTATATATATAAACATTGGGGGAACGTGAGATAAGGACCATATTTTTGCGGTTTTGTTAGCAAAACTGTTATTTTTGGTTTTGAATAAATCAAATAAATATTTCTCCATTAGAATGAGTCTTATTTTCTTCGTATGTTTAAAACAACCTTTGTTGAATATCTGTCATGGGGATGTCCTGGAATTTAATTACGACTTTCCCTCTTCATCAAAAAAAAATTTCATTTAATTTCACTATGCTCAACACAGGTATTCAACAACTTTTGATATCACCATGTGAAGAAAACTATACTTTTTATGTTTCTACTGGAGAGATATTTGATTTATTTCAGCCAAAAAATGTTTTGCAATGAACACTAAATAATATTGACCTTTTCTCGCGTCTCCTACATCCCCTTCGATGCTGCTTTCCACAATGGCGCTCTCTTTTGACACCAAATAATTTAAGCTACTTATAAAATAGTGTGTAAGGGTGATGAAAGTAGCTAGGGATAGTGTGTTGTTTTTGTACTATGTGTAGCCTTTACTAAATCCACCCTTTCGACGCAACCCCTCGTCCAAGTCTCGCCTCACTGTATCATTTAATTGAACAGAAGCGCTATTGTTGATGTTTTTGTTCATTTGTAAGCTCGTCAGTCTCTAAAGTTAAATTGGATCGTAATGGAATTATAAATTGGTCTGTTTTAGCGGCGGTGCTTATTGAAATGGAATCGGCCATGGGACTTAACATGATCTATAATTTTATTATGTGGTTTTCCTGGTGCTATTTGTTAAGTCTAGCGGCGTTTTTATTTTCTCGTAGAGAAAGTATTGTAATCTTGAACTTTTTTTACACCAAGTTTATTATGTATTTTTACTTTTAATGGGCCCTTAAGCTCACAAAAGTGGATCTTAATTATCTGATGTCTGCTCCTTGATCTACAGCTGAAATGGTTTGAGTGATTTCGTTAAAACTTAGTATTTAGATAAAACAGCATATTACTGTTTCAGACCTTTGAATAATACAGTAACTCATATTTAGTGTTTATAAATATTTATATTTTTTATAAAAATTAACAGTTAGGTTTAATCTTCTCAGGTGACCGAATGGTCTAAGGCACTACTCTAGCAATAGACTAGTAAACTGCTGATGACGGGAAGATCGTGGTTTGATACCAGTCAAGTGTACTGAGAGTGGTTTTTACTAAATGCTTTCCCACTATCTCTCTCCACGCAAATGTGGGTATACTTACTCTAAATTCAACCTTACTCATACCTAACCCATCAGAGTAATTAGTACATAAGCTTATAACTCGAAAGGATATAAATATGCGGTGCTAAAAATACTTCACGATGTATGTATAACTACATATCTATTTATATATCTATATATATTTATTTATTTATATATATATATATATATATAGTTACCGCGTCTTACTACTCGTTTGGGTTAAACTAATATGAACTAGGATAAGATAAAATTTGAAAATAAATTTGTAATCTAAATTACGAATTGACAATTTATTTTAAACTCCTATCTGATCCTATGTATCGTTTGGATCTGAAGGAGGAGGCAGAGGACAGGGCGCATATGGTGGTCCAAGTTCACTGATAAAAGAAATGTACCTGTCGTAAGAAAGAATAAATAATAATAATAATAATAATAATCACTACTTACATAAAAACTTTTTATATAATGTTTTCTAAAATGCATTTTTATTAATAAAATGAATGTTTTTCTCTAATGAGCACTGCACGATATAAACTTATGCCGCATCAGTAGCTCCTGTGCACGAACATGTGCTCCTCGGAGACTGAATTTTAATTAGTTTTTCAAATTAATTAAAAACCTAATCGGGTCTTGAGAAACTCGGGGCTTAAAGGAACAAATTTTAAAGTTGCCTTTTCACGTACAACCATTAAACTAAAAAACATCCATCCAGGTAAAAGCTGGGTATTTCAGCTAATTGTTAACTAGTTATGTTAAATTTCTAGGGATTGAGAAGGTTGGATTTAGAGGAAATACACCCGCAGTTGCATAAGAGATAGCTTTTGTAAAACAGGTTTTAGTAAAATCAAAAAGTCAGTAATCCCAACAGGGATTCAATCCCCGATCTCCCAATCACAGAAAATTAGGACTAATACGAGAATGACGTGTTATAGGGTGTGACCCACCGATGCGGGTGTGACCGATCTCGCCGGTACATACTGTATTTGTAGTAATAATTTAAAGAAAAAATCGTTGCTGACCAAATGACCCGTCTGAATTTGCATATTACCTTGTAATACCCTCTCGATACGCCGTCGATAAATGGCCAGAACACATCGTTACTAGTAATTGGTGAATATTTCTGGTGAGTCCTCCCCTTACCCCCCGCCCCCCCCCACACCCACCCTAGTAGAACATTTCAGTTTATTACTAACCGTATATCCTGAGTCTGCAGTGTTGTGTTAATTATATCAGAGCAACCCCCCCGGTATTCCCCCTCTTCACCTCCCTTTGCAATAACGCTTCATGACTATATAGTGCTGTGGTCAAGTGCAATGATCCAAGTACCTTCAAGTACATGTGACTGGAGCACTAGCTATAGTGCACCATTCTAGTGTTTGTCTCCAGTGGGATGTCTCTTGCTCACTTGACTCATGTAGAAGGGTAACCCTGGATCTATTTCTACCTATGATGAGTTGGATCATGTATTATAAGTCTAAGGGTTCATCTTGGACAGTACAATCGGCCAGTATGTTAGTTAAGTTAATTAGTTTCTTAAGTTTGGATCCTACAATAATCCAGTACTTAGGTTACTAAAGTATTAACTTTCGACAGTACAATAAGCCAGTACTTTAGTTACTAAATTAGTAACTTTAGATACTATAATTAGCTAGTATGTTAGTTATTAATGTCTTATGGATCAGCTAGTACTTTGATTATCAAAGTCTTAAATTTATATTGTACAATCAGCTAGTACTTAAGTTATTTAAGCCTTAAATTTAGCTAATATAGTCATCTAGTTCTTTAGTTGGCGTCTTAGCCTTTGATAGTAAAATCTGTCAGATAGTAATCCAGTAATTAAAATATTGATATTACAAATAGCCACTGTCACTGAATAAAGTCTTAAGTTTGGAGATTACAATCAGCTAGTATGCTAAATTATTAAAATTATTGTACAATTCTCTATTAATTTAGCTATTGGAGTTTTTTAAAGTTTTTTTATTTAGTTGTTTTTATTAAAATGTTAGCTATATCAGTAGTTTAGACTTAACAAGAGTATCATAAATACAATAAATGTCAGTCGTTCATACCCTTATGGGGATAGTTAAATTGTTTTTAAGCAAATACAATAAAAATACAAATTTTACAGAGCTCTTACATAATGATCGAGAAAAGTAGATTCTAGGCTTTGATAACTATTATTATTGATAATACAGTGTTTCCACCTTTATGAAGATAGATTTAATAATTATATTTTTAAATAATTTTTCCCCTCCACAATTTAGAAATTGGTTCCTTTTGCCATTTTTTAAAGAAAAATATCTTCCAGAATTAACCGTCTCCTTGCTGACCGTGATTTACGACGAGTCTTATTGGCTAATCAAAGGGGTGGTACTTTAAACTCCGGACCACTTAAATGATAAGGGCGGGAAATCTTTCTGTCACACTCAGTGGTGGCTCGTAGCTAAAATTAGTGCGGGTGCTGCTCCAGAAAATGTTTAGCCTTTGTTTTAAAATTGTGTAAAAGGAAAAAAACATGTATAAAAAGAAAATTTATTCAGGAACTTGATAAAATCTTAACAAAAACATTGTTTTACTTACTTTAACTTAAATTGTTACAGTTCAAGCTTGATATATTCATTTAAAAATTAAATCCATTCTTCTTGTTTTAATTTGCGCAAAAAATTCAATAATTTTCTCCTTGATCTCTGGATGGCAATTGAGGAAATTTTTCTCCATTGAAAGTACTGCAAGAGCATTTAGTCTTTCTGTTAAATAATAAAAAATAAAAAAATGAATCAAATAGTATAGCTGGAAGCAGAATAATAATCTAACTCTAAAATCTTCTACACTTTATCACATTCAAAAATATAGTACACGGTTTTTAAGCACAACACACGCCGAGTAAAAATAAACTTCCTTCCACCATCATGCCAGATCCGGCACTGCGAGAGCAACAGTGCTCTCTCTACCTGGCAGTCCTGCCTTTCTCCCCACCCGCCTCCTATGTGCGCATGCGCACAACAATCAAACACCACGTCACTGGCACTGTGAAGCGCACAGTTCCATACACAGATTTTTGTATCTTTTTCATAAACTGGCGGATGGCTACTGAAGTATTGACATTAAGCTTATGGAATATATATTGTACTACAAAAATAAATAAAGAATTAAAGAAAAAAGGACTCATTATATTAAATGTTATCGATAATATCAAGTGGAAATAAGGGGTGCTATAGTTCCGTAGTGCCTTTACACGAGCCGCCACTGGTCACACTTGTAATGCCGTCAAGATGAAGTTAGGAAGAATCTTTGCCCTTAGTAGTCAAACTACAATTTACTATCAGCAATCACTCGAGCTGTACAGAAAAAAAACCTCCATCGTGTGAGCCCACAAGTGAGCTATCCTGAGCGAGCGGCTGCCGCCATTAGAGGTTATAGTACCAGCATTTGCGGATATAGGGTGTCATTTGGTCAACACAACGAACCCTCCCGTCATATCAGGCCCAACTCGGCTCCCGGCTGACGCGAGGTATTATGGGAGTAAAAGGGTAAAGAAAATACCTACGATATACCAGGAATGTGGGCAGAACATTCGTATTTGAATGATTACTCGAAATTTTCCACGGTGACAATGGGTGACAAAGCTACAAAGTTTCTTGTTAATAACTACAGTATGTTCCTGTTATGACAGAATGAAGATTTGTGCACTGTACTTATCTGTGAAGCTATTCTAAAATGGTCAATAAACGGCCTTTCAATGCAGTTTATATCCAAATATCATTTAATATTTCGACAATGTTTAGTATTGAGAACTTATTTTAACTCTTTATCTCTATTAATGTTAAGTAAGAAATGATCCACGTGCAATAGTGTTGGTGTAAATTTACAATTTCGAGCCCATTGTTTCACAGATTGGCATGTGACGCACGCTCTTAATTTCCGATTTCTTGACCGGAGATGCTACTTATTTACTCAAGTAGCTCCTAAGTTGTCTTTTCTAGGCTGAGTTTGAAACCGTCCCATAACTACTGGGTTAAACCCGAGTCTTCTATACCTTTATCCAAAGGCCAGTCGAATTGTAACAAACAGATTTTTTTATATAAAAAACAAAAAATTCAAATAAAATAATACACCTCAAGGATTATCATTATCAAAGTGTACACACTTTCATTAACGAAGCCGCAGTCTATATCTAATTTATATGAGTCAGTTAATGTATGGATGCTGGTTTCTTATGTCATAAAACATTGTTAATTTCTCTTAAATAAAATGGGATGTTGATTTTTTTTTTCGCATTACTACAAACTCTGGACAAGAAAGAAAGTTGACTTGGATGATTTTTCGTTTGGGTACGACTCTTTAGTTAGTTATATTATATTCGGTTATACCTTTGTGCATTAAACTTTTATATATATAATAATGCAGTGAATTCTAGCAAGTATACCTGATATAGTTGTTTTAAAGTTTTATTTTATAGTCTCATAAATAAAACCATACATAGTTCAAGTGATCCAATATTTTAACACTTTTGAACCTTATCCTCATGCATTTTTTTCTTCTTCAAATCTACCTCATCTATTGTACTCACAAAGACGGTGAAAAAAAAATCCAAATTTTTTAATTTTTACCCGCAGTAGTTAAGTTAGCGCCCTCTGAAATCTATAACCAAACACTCAATTTTCCTGTGATATACAATTACAAAATAAATTATCAATCAATCAATCTATAAATGGAATAGAAGAATATTTTTTTTTATTTGAAGCTAGCTTTTACATTATACATAGATTGCATCACTATTTTTGGAGGGTTTTTAATTTCAAGGTGTCTTGGGATAAATTGCTCGCCTTAGGACCCGATGTTTGTGGATTAAAATACAGCCTGGGTCGACGGAATTTTATTGAGCGATAATAAACTGTAGCACAACTTCCTTTAGAGGGGAAGTGAAGCTGTTGATCCCATATCGATTGTGGCGTGTGAAAGAACCCTGGAAGGTAGGGGAGACCAGGGCACAGTGGTCACCTTAAGATTTTTTTTTTTATAAATTCATCTTTTCTCTCAATGAATTTGGATTTTTTTTTAATGAAATTCTCATGGCTTCATACAGATTTTCTAATTTTACCATCACCTCTGACAAGACATCTTGTGAATGTGAGGAATGCCAGGCCTCCACCGTGGTTCGGATTCCACGTTAAAATGTAGGTCCTCCATTTCATCTCACAATCACCCTACCATTACACATTAGCGTAAGTGCGTATAACCCGAACGGGTAGTAAGACGCGGTGCTAATAATAATAATATAATTTTACCATGCGAAAACAAAAATTGTAAGATTTTAATTATTTTGTTAAGGCCTACGTTAATTTACAAAATATAGAATATTTAATGCAAGAGATTCGACATGCATTATATTTAAAAAAAAAAATTAAGTTTAAAAAAATGCAAAAATCACAAGTGTAGTTAAAATATTAATCTTCAACACCAGCACACTCTTCATGTGCCCGTTGCAAGCATGATTTACAACACATCCATTCTTCACCAGATTGAGATGTAATCAAGTTTTCATGACAATACTCACACTCATTATTGTCGCTATTTTGATCAGTGTTCTGTAGGCTTAGCTATAGGCTTATCATTCTTGATGGCAATTTTTGACTTTTGATTTGTTGTTCTTTGTTTAGTTCCTGAAGGTTCAGGCAAATTTAATTGATCATTTAAAGTGATTTTTTTAAAGTTTTTTTTTGTTGTTCATTAAGTTGATCCTTGTAGGGACTTAGGATAAAATTACAGTTCTCCCTCGTTTTCTCGTTTGGTTAGGTTTATCACCAAGGTCTCGTGAAGACTTGGGAAAAGGAGTAATTTCTTCTGTGCTGGAAGTGAACGAGGAGCTAAAGCTGTCATTTTTAGTATAGGTTTATGCAAAAAGTGAGATTTGTGAGTTCACATTTTCAGTAGATCTAATAGCTGTTGGAGTTGAACAATTTGGATCTGGCCTATCAGTTGGAATTGAAGGTGTAAAGTCAGCCTATTCGAAAACGTTGGGTTCAAATGGGGAGACACCACACTTTTTAAACCCATTGATAGCTGTTGACGGTGTGCTTTCCTTCAAATAAGCCTCTCCATAGAACTTACCAGATTTGATATTTGGTCACTGCACGGCCTGGATTATTACGAAGAAATTTCTCGACAGCAGACACGTAAAATGTGTTAAGGGAGAACATGAATGGCACATCTAATGGCTAGATTTTATGACTGCAACGAGACGGCAAACAAAGAATTGTGACATGATTTTCTCTATCACGATTGTTAACATTCAAGTTTTTAGTGTGAGTCGAGTGTCCATCATTGATAGAAAAAAAAGCACAGGATCAATTTCTGTTGGTATGGTATGACTCAGAAAATGGTCGAACCAAGAAGAGAGAGTTTCAAACTGCATCCATCCTGACCCATTGCATTCAAACACACACCCGGGTGGAGCACCATCTCACAGTTCTGCTTTTATTCTATGTCTTGGGAATATCATCATAGGTGGTATGAAATATCCACCCTCAGATTACTCCCGTCGACAACAATCCTCGTTCTGCAGAGGTCATTGCTCCCGATTGTCTTTTCTCATTGCAGGAAAAAACTATGCTCGACCCCGTCTGCACTGTTATTATTCTTGTTTCATCCACATTAAAAATTATATGTGGATTTTGACAATGAAAAAACTTGCCAACAGTTTGTTTGCTAAATCGTTGTGCTCTTGCTGTAGATGTATGCTCAGGTGTACGCAGCGATAGTTCAGGATGATGGTTTCGTAGTGGACGCAACCAATCTTCACCAGATAAACCAATGGTTTTGTTAAATGTTTGTTTAAGGGAATTCATTACAGCAAACTGGAAAGCTAAATGATGAATATCTTCTTGTTGTTAGACCATAAAACATTTTCCATCTTCATTAGATATTGAACTAACTCTTTCTCCTGTTCAAGATTAAATACAGAGCATATTGAACGAAGAATTTTCTTCTCTTCATTTGCATCCAAATCGATATTTTGTACGCCTCTTTATAGAGTATATCGTGCAATACCATATAGCTTACTTGCCTTTTTAAATCCCATTCCCCCATTCCGGACAGCGAGAACTGCTTGTTTCATTTTATTTGGACTCCAACTTTGTTGATAATTCTTTCTATACCGCCTCCGAACCATTATTAATGAATACAAACAAATATAAACTAATATTGTCGCATACATTTTATTTTATTCATGCTTGAGGCAAAGTGGTCCCCTCAATATTTGAAGGGGGCCACATTGCCCCTAATTATTTACAAAACAAAACAATTACGTCTCACAAGGTAGCATTATTTTGTAAACAAAAAATGGTTATCAATCTTTTGTTTTAAATCTGAGTTACAGAAAAATTGTTATAACAGAATTTCTCCTATTACCCTAAGCACAGTATTATGTTAATTAATATGCTCACCTTAGAAAACTTGTTTTTCGAGTATTTGATCTATGTGCTGCGTCAACAAATATGGAGTGACCATTACATCAGCTTTATGGCAACTACGTAGTTATAGTGAGAAGGTTATCTCGATGTTGGCTAGATATCAGCACTAATCCAAAAACTAAACAGGAGTGACCACTATGCCCCAGCAGGCCCACTATTGACAGGTCTCCCCTATGTGAAAATACCCTTTCTGGGAAAATTGATAGGTCCTCTTCACTCTTGCTTAAAGAAATTCTCATTTGATCATATAATCGGTTGGTTCATAGATTGCACGTTAAATACTTCAAATAAATAAAAACAGATACAAATCGTAAAGTCATGTCATACAATTATCTGACCTTGAATTATCAAAATCCGATTTTTTGAGAAAAAAAAACCACTCAAACTTATATATTTTAGCATCATATGTGAAAAGTTTCATCATGGTGTAAAATATTGTATCACTTGCCACCGATTAATCTATATACAGGATGATTTAAAAGTCACTTCGCATGGTTATTGGAAACATAAATTATTTTTAACGATCTATGCCAACAAAGTGAAGAGAGTTATTCTGCACCAAGGTTACTATTATTATTATTATTATTATTATTATTATTATTATTATCACCACATCTTACTACCCGTTCGGGTTATACGCACTTACGCTAATGTGTAATGGTAGGGTGATTGTGAGATGAAATGAAGGACCTACAGTTTAACGTGGAATCTGAACCACGGTGGAGGCCTGGCATTCCACACATTCACAAGATGTCTTGTCAGAGGTGAAGGAAGGGTTTGGTAATCAGATAAATCTGTGCCGGTTCTCCAACAAGAAAACAGTAGACATACTATAAACATAGTGTGTGTAGTTTTTACAAATAGTATGTTAACTATCTGATAATAAAGGGACAATTGTATGATAAATATCGATAAGAAAGAGCAAACCTTTGCAAAGGGGTGACAGCGTGCTGAATTGCAAAGTGTATTGCTACGCATCAAGCGGGCTAATGAATAATATTAATATTCGGAATATATTTATTACAATATTACAAAGGAATATTAGAAATTACACTAATATAATAATTTCAGTATGAGTGTATAGTTTAAACAAACTAAAGTTTAAAAGGAAACAAACCAGTCCTCAATTATAAGATGGAGTTTAGCAATTTTGAAATTTCAACTAACTAAAGATATAAAATAAAAACTTTATGATTTTTTTTGCACCGTTTCTTACTACCCATTCGTGCTGTACGCTTATGTACTAATTACGCCAATGATACTGGGTATTAGGGAGGTTATATCTACATGAAGTGTAGCCGCATTTGCTCGGTTGGAGAGTGTAAAACAATTTGGGGGAAAAACCACTCTCAGTACCCCCGACCGAGATTCAAACCTAGATCCACCTCATCGCCGGCAGTTTATTCTACTGACAGAGTTACACCTTAGACCCTCGACAGTGATGTAAACACAGCCTGACGGGGGGAGAGGGGAGACCCCATCTCGCTGAACGCACGGCAGTACTATCCGACCATGGACGGTTGTTAGCCGTAGTGCGACTGAGTGTGGAAACATGTCCCATCTCGTGTGTATAATATCGGCACTATACATATGGGAGCATTGCCAGGGGCGATTCTTTTCCACGCGCGCACACCTCCCTCTTTAACCCCCCACCCTCCGCCACTCTTTGTATCGACCAATGTACTCTGATAGAAATTATTGTTCTCGTTTCGAAAGTTATTCCTACCTGCATGGACTTTGCTATTTGACATATTTTTACTATTTCAAGATAACACACACCCGCTTCGGTGACCTTAGGGTCTAAGGCGCCAGTCTCGCAGTAGATTAGACTGCCGATGACGGGGAGATTGAGGTTCAAATCTCAGTCGAGTGAACTGAGAAAGGTTTTTTTTCTTCCAAAAATTGTTTCCCACTCTCCCTCCACATAAATGCGGGTATCCTAAAATTAAATATAACCTTCATAATATCTAAAACTATTAGTTAAATTAGTACATAAGTGTATAACCCGAACGGGTAGTAAGACGTGGTGCTAAAGATGAAATGATCAAACATATGTTTTCATTATGGGAGGAAGGTGGAGGCTAGATTGATATTAATTTAACTTACACTATCTTAACTGATTGATTATATCAGCAAAGAACGTGTAAAATATCAAAATTATTAAATAGGCACACCACCAAGTCACCTTACGGTTAATTAATCACTGTGAAACTTCAATGACCCCCGGCCCCCTCTCCCAATTTCAAAAGTGATAATTTTTCTGACGTGAATTAAACCTGGGGCCTTTATTTCAATAGATAGGTCAAGGCCGTAGAAAAACAATAATTTCAGGTGGGTGCTTGGTGGGCATATCCCCCATTTTCCTGAATCTAGAAAACATTCTTAAGTGATAATCAGTTCTAGAAGATATCTTCGGAAGTTTTTTTTTCTGCAACATAACACCATAGATACCAAAGGCTAGGAAAAGTTCTAGATTTTAAACACCTCTAAAAGCTATCTGAGATGCTTTTTATAGTAACACAGTCTCCTAATTTGTACTTGTCCCTTAATTTTGATATTGTTTGAACCATAAATAAATATATATTTTGTTCATAAAATTTCGGGAGGGGCCTTGAACCCCCCAAACCCCTCCTTGCTACGGCCTTGATACAGGTTCACTACCAGCTGAACTAAGGTGTTGGACCACCTGCTTATTAAAAACTATAATTGGTTACTATATGATAAAAATTATGTGTGATTGTGTCGTACAATTTATTTTTTACATAACATTCCATTCACCATTTCAGTATACATGAAAGTAGTCCTACTTGTACACAACACCAAACAAAAGAGGATCCCCCTCGTCTCTGGTGTAACAACGTAATTTCCCCAGTGTATACGCTTATACGGAGATTCCCATTTTCATAACTCAAGATTTTTCTCCCCCTGAACTGAGTTTCATGGATTCAATTATTGGTATGGCTGAAAATTGTACTTTCAGTAGTGGTCTTTATATAAATACTCATCACCAACTGTTTCCAGTTTGTGACTAGGTCAGTTTAGTAAAATTCCTCAATCTTCTTCTATATTTCCGCCACTCTTCCTCCTTTAATTGATTCCATTCTTCTCATCTTACTTGAACATTTGATGTTATCTACGCCCCCCATCTCTTTCTTGGCCTCCTTTATGGGTTTCTTCCTACACACTTCATTTCCATCATTTTCTTTGGCATAATCTCTTTCTCCACCCTCATTACCTGCCCATAACATCTCAGTCTTGCTTCCTCTACTATCTCATGTACTCCCTGTACCCACAACTCTTTCGCGGATACCTTCATTCCTAATATTGTCCCTCCTTGTGACAGCTAAACATGCTCCTCACAGACTTCATTCCCATAGCCTCCGCTTTCCTAGTCTCTCTTAAATTCAATGTCCATGTTTGTGACAATAGGCACAAAGTACGCCCTGTACAACACTTCTAAGGGCATTTCAAGGGCACTTCTCCATAGCAGGTTTCTTACATATCTATCTAGAACAACTCTTTCTGCTACCCTCTTCACATTATATCCTATCTACTTCAACCTTTCGTCCTAATCAATCATCCCAGATATTTTACGCTCTGTGCTTTTCTCAGCTCTACTCAATCCAACTTTATAGCTTTACTAAGCCTTACCCTCTTCCTTGTCATTACCATCACTTCACACTTGTCATTACTACGATTATATAAATTCACTTTCTGAATCAAATGGTTTGATAAGCATATGACCTACAAATTAACTTAACTCTATAGATTGTCTCTAGGTAACTAATTCATTATATGTAAAAGGAAAAACCCAAACTTCGTCTTTGAGACAACCTCAGTGGTCTTGGGGTGAAGTGCTCGCCTTAGGACCCGACGTTCGTGGGCTTAAACCCAGCCAGGGTTGACAGATTTTTCTTGAGCAATAAAAATCCGTAGCACAACTTACTTCGGAGAGGAAGTTAAGCCGTCGGTCCCTTGTCAATTGTAGCATGTGAAAATAACCCTGGAAGGTATGTTAAAATACCTTTCCCGGCAAAATTGGTAGACCCTTTTGCTCTCGCTTACATAAATTCTCGTGTGCTGGTATACCAAGTCGATTCAAAAAGTGTTCGTTAAATACCTCAAATAAATTAATATTTTAACAAAAATTCACGACACAACACAAAATTTGAAAACATATATTGTGTCACTAGTATTAAAGAGGGTTTTTATCTACAACAAAATAAGGAATGTTTATAATATGTTGTTTATTGCTGTCGTTGCCAACACACATATCCGCGGTCATGTGACTTTCTGCGCCGCTCATGAAAATTCTGTAGCATGTCAACCAAGTGATATGACATATACAAACTGTAATCTGAACAAAATACTAAACTGAAATAACGGAATCCAAAGAAGAGAAGTAAAACTGATATATTCTGCAAAAATATCATTTGTGTTCTACTTACATTAAGTGGATGTTTCCGGATACAATCATCACGTTTCGATACAATATGCTGCCAGCATGGCGGAAGCGAAGGCGTGGCAGTTTCAAACAGACGTCTAAACCCTTGAATTCTAAGTTGAAGAAAAGCCTGACCGTCGTTGGTTCAATGGCGCGAATCCGAGCACTGCTGCCCTAGCGGACTTCCTAGGCAACTCTTTCTCCACTGTTCCAAACCTCCCCCTTACTTTTTCTTATTTACATGCCCATATTTGGTCCGGTATAATCAGGATATATAGTATATAACGGGGGACCTCTAGGTTCACAGGGTTGTAGTTAATCAAATATCCGTGGCTGGGTCGTGGGTCTCACCACCTCGACGCTAAGGGAATCTTGTCTGATGTTTCAAGTACTCTACGAATATTGTCAAAGTCCTTCAGACTTGTTGATTTAGTCAGAATGACTAATTTTGGTTTGGTGTCAACCCAACTTAATTACTTTATTCAGATAGTCTGACTATATGTTTTCTCTATGTTCATATAACATAGCTTCTATACAGGATCTTGGAGCCCTATATGTAGTAAGGACCTTGCTTTAAAAAGCTTCCTCTTCTCCATAAGTTCATTATTCCGTTCTATGTCCTTTTGACTGCACAATATCCTATGATGCCATGGACGTCAAGCTCACTTGTCCGAATATTTGTATGACTACAAGCAGGTGGTCTAACGCCGTTTTTTCGAAGACCTAGTTGGGTCAGTATCTCACGATATTTTTGTTGGTTCCTCTTTTTCTGTGTTACTATTTTGGGTGCGCAAAGTGCGGAACACGGCTAGTTTTGTATAGTGGCCCGCACAGATAGTGTTTACATTCTTCCCTTGTTGGCACTTTATTTGTCCTAGTATTTAATGTTGGCGTGTACTAGATTTGATGTATACCCCAGGGAGTGGGTGATGGTATAAATGTACTATTAAATGCTCTGGCACTACCCGTTGGGAAAGGACCATCCAAAGTACAATTTTGTGTGGATACCTGATTGTTAGCCATCTGCTAATGTAATTGAATGAAGGTCCTCTTACCAATTTATTATATAGGATGTCTTTCATATTCTCAAGTCAAGCTAGCTAGCTTGACCGTCAATTACCTTAATAACTCTAAAACTATAGGATTTGCAGTTATATCTTGATGAGTAATTAATTCGCCATGTTTTCTGTTTACACCCTTCTAATGGAAGTCTGGCTGTCGTCCGGCTGGTTTGGCATCCAGTACCTTCTTTCAACTTAACTTCCTTTTGACTATGAATCAAATAGCCAAAGCTATTTTTATGCATTTTAGTGAGGATTACTCCATCTATATATCATATTCTGAAAATATGAGTGAAGAGTGAAGAATGACCATGGGCACGGGACGAATCCTGGATAGCTCCATGTTAAGAGCATTGACGTACTAAGCCAAAGGTCCCGGGTTCGATTCCCGTGTCCAGGTGTCATTTTTCAATTTTCTGAATATGATTCCTTTTGTCGGTTTTCGTGTCGTCTTGGACGCGTATTCTCCCATGCTACGGGAAGTTCCTATATATTTGGAGTTGTTAAACCCTGTCACATTTGTCAGTTTAAAACTTAATGTTTATAATTATGCTTCTATAATTTGCTTGATTTATCTAGCCTATCTAACGGATTTTACTACCCTTTATTATTTTCTGTCCAGCTTTCATTCTAAAATAAGTTTTGTAACTCAATATTACCCTTTTATGTTATTTGTATAATAAATCTATTATTGTTACCAATTCAATTCTCTCACATCTATAATATGTTTCCCTGCTTCTATCATGCCATGCATTTAGCTTTGTAATAGTTAAATACAATCTAATTATCGTTACCTCATCTACATATTGGTGACCTGGTGGTCTAGGGGTAAGGTGTTGGACTTCTGTATTGAGGGTCCGGGGTTCAATCCTCGGTGCTGGCACAGATTTATCTGATTACCAAACCCTTCCTTCACCTCTGACAAGACGTGTATTAATCACAATCACAGTTTGTGAATGTGTGGAATGCCAGGCCTCCCCTGTGGTTCGGATCCCACGTTAAACTGTAGGTCCTCCATTTCATCTCGCAATTCACCCTACCGTTACACATTAGCGTAAGTGCGCATAACCCGAACGGGTAGTAAGACGCGGTGCTAATAATAATAATAATAATCCTCTACATTTTAGAGTGAAGGGGAAGTGACGATACCATTATAGTTTCTATTTTTGTTGAACGTGGGAATCAAATGTTATTCCCTTCCGTGGTGAGGGAAGAGAATAAGATGGTGTCCTTCCCGGGGGTTCCCGAACTCCAGAAGGTGGTGGGCGACATCATTTCCGACACAGGAACAGTGGCGCCGTCCACCAGAGTATGGTTTCTAGGGAGAAAATAGATAGGAAAACACTTTGTATGGGTTTTATTTAACAAGGCCTCTGCCATGATGGAACTAAAACGATGGGCACGCATTTATTTGACAGAGCTAGCCTCGAATTCCGCTGGTGTAGGGGAACGTGCTCTTTGAACGGTGCGAGAGTGTGTCAGAATGATTAGAAGGACCTCGCTCAAAGGCTAGTAGCTCCAATCGTGTGTGTAGAACCATAATTAACTTGATATTTGGCACTATCCAGATAAACAACCCGACGCACCGACTTATTTTTCAAAAATACCATCAGGATGTGATTTTAAAGAACCTTTTTCACGCACATGAACATTTTTTGAGCCATAATAATACTTCTCTTCGAAGGCCACATGGTCTAAGGCGTCACTAGCCCAATAGACTCAAGTGCCGATGACGGGTAGATCGAAGTTCAAGTTTCGGTCGGGTGTGATGAAGGTGCTTCCCCCCTCCCAAATGGTTTTCCACTTTCTCCACGCGAATGGGGTGTACTTCCTTTTAACTACACTTTCCTAATCCATAGCACATTAGAGTAATTAGTATATAGGTGTATAACTCATACGGGTTGTGAGGCACGATTCTAGGGAATAAAATATAAATTTTTGGATTTTTAATTTTACATCCATACCTATTTTGTAAAAATTAAAATTTCATAATATTTACCCACTTAGTCGTAAAGACTAGAGGCAAACACGTGGATTTATCGTATATATACTGCCTTTAAATATGTGACAAAATGTAAAGTTCAATTATCATATGAAGGGCCCTATCTGATGGTGAGACAAAATATTAGATCTCCTGACAGTTCCTGTTAAGAGTAGATATCACTTTTGATAGAAATTAGCAATAACTATAACACTAATAATATAGTAATATATAATTATATTGTTAACAGAAAAAAATGTTTTTTTCGTAAAAAAACTCTTTATTTAATATATTTTGTTTTAAAGAAAAACATTCCTTTCTACTATTATGCGCGTGCGTGAGTTAAAATAAAAACAAACCTTTAATTATTCTCATGTAAAAGTAACTAATAAAAGGTAAAACATAAACTACATCTATGAATAAAATTAAGTTATCTTGTAATGAAATATTAAAATTATCATAATTATTTTTTCAACACTATCTTAATATCTTCACGTAGCTCACACACATTAAAAATAAAAATAAAACTACGTTGACCGGAGCAGTGGCAGGTAGAACAAATTACCGGCGATTCTAAAATAAATTTAAATGATATCTCAGTGTCGACGGCTTCGTAATAAGACATTTTCTTAAAGACAATGGGGTCAGGACGCTTACGCTTGTCATAACATTTAGTAGTAACGGGTGTACGTTTGGCACTTCAGGACCTCCGGGGAAGGGAAGCGATGTGATGATAGTGTCCGTCCGCCGTTGTGTTCGGCTTCACTGCTTCTTTTAACACCTGCTGGATCTACTGACAAAGAAAGATCGTCAGCCCTCGCGGGTATATGAGCCTTTAAATTAGGAACTGAAGATACGTACACGATACAGTTATGATACAATGTTACATACATAACTTGGACGAGGGGGGAGGGGGGGAACCGCTCCCCATCTCACTGACATAAGTAACTGGTGGTGGTTGATCAGATAGTACGCTGAATGAATTCGAATGATGGACTGTTATGCTAAGCATGTAATTACGCTCTAGGTATTTTCTGCGTTTGGTCACAAAGAGATTACACGATGAAAGAAGATATTTTCGTGAAAAAGGGGGCAGAGGGGGTAGAAGCTTAAATATGATATAGTGTCACGCACCACATACATACACGTGTGATTGGATTAAGGGGGGATGGGAACAGGTTTGGGTTGAAATTAGACAAAAATCATGATTGTTACAAAGTGACATTGAAATGAATTATTAATATATTTAATTGAAAATCTATCTGTGGGATGTATACCTTTTTGTTGTTTTAGTTATTTATAAAATATAAAACCTGCATATTACTCTACAGAGTTAATCAAAGGGTTGGTAAGTTTTACGATAACCCCTAAGGGTCCAGGGTTTGATTGCCTGACCATCTGCTTCTAAACTATTTCATTACCTTTGTAACGTTTGGCTTTCTAAACTCTTTATAGGTGCATTTTTGCAGTTTCTTAAAGTTAACCTGTCTATCAATGTCCATTTAGGCAATAGTGAGGCACCCATATTTTATGAAAGTGAAGCACTGAACTTTCTAAACACAGTGTTGTACATTGCCAATTAAATAAAGACATTTACAAACGATACATTACGCGCAGGGAATTCAAAAATAAAGGTCCCGAGTTCGATTCCCATTTGGCACCAGTGAGTCATTCTCGAAAGGGAAATAATTCACACGGTCACCAGGGTTTGGTTAGTCAGGGTTAAGTTCGATTTAGAGCAACCTATTATTCGATTACTAGAAAAATATCTTAAACTCATGTAAAATCCAGTCGACCTCGGTAGTCTTGGGGTAAAGTGAACTTTATGAAACCGATTTTCGAGGGTTCAAGCCCAGCTAAGGTCGACTGATGGGTTTGTTTGCGATAAAAATCCGTAGCACAATTCCCTTCGTACGGGAAGAAAGTCGTCGGGGCCGTATAGATTGTGGTATGTAAAAGAACCTTCTTAGGTATGTGAAAATACCTTTTCCTGGCAAAATTAGTAGGCTAATTCACTCTTGCTCATAGAAATTCTTGTTTATAAATATAATCAGTCAGTTCAGAAAGTCTACGTTAAATATCTCAAGTAAATAAAAAATCAAATAAAATCTAAAATTCACAAACTCTTGACAGAATTGACGTAGTTGGCTGCATAGGTAACGAGCCTGGCTGGTGATTCTTGTTTGGCAGGTTCGAGCTACAATCCTATTTGGACGGAAAGGAACATTTTATGCCAGTTATAAAAGATACTAAAGCAATTTTCACTACGTATATACGTAAATTCATGTGATCTATAGTTGTCACGCTTTATATATAATATCAAATACCAATTAAATAAGACGAGTTATATGGTTAAACGTTACCAATGTTTGCCGTAAAATAATATGTTTGTGTTTTCTAAAGGTACCTTTACATCATAAACCTACTATATACCCGTCTGGTTACTTAATGTATAATTTCTAACCATAATATCTTATTAATCCGTTCGAGGAAGGTTCCTTAGAAAAATTCAGCTGCTTTCGCACTAGCGCGAGAAAAAGATTAAACATTATTATATTAGCACCGCGTCTTACTACCCGTTCGGGTTATACGCACTTACGCTAATATGTAATGGTAGGGTGATTGTGAGATGAAATGGAGGACCTACAGTTTAACGTGAGATCCGAACCACGGTGGAGGCCTGGCATTCAACACATTCACAAGATGTCTTGTCAGAGGTGAAGGAAGGGTTTGGCAATCAGATAAATCTGTGCCGGGACCGAGGATTGAACCCCGGATCCCAGCAGAGAAGTCCGACACCTTACCCCTAGACCACCAGGTCACCCGAGGATTAAAAAACCATAACGACTTGACTGAGGATCACACAATAAGGTTTAAACTTCTTCAGATGATGATATTACTTAATTTAACACTTATCATTCGATTATCAATAAGCAACTCTTAAATTTTTCTCCTTTGGAACAAATAAATTGTTTTTATAGTCATATAAAAAACTAATAAAATATGAATTTAGAATAAAATTACTATTGCAATTTTTTTAACCACATTCTCAAAATAATCTAGCCTCAAAATTATATTTTAGAAAACCAAAATACGTTCGTATTTATCACCTTATTTATCAAAGGAAATGATGGAGACAAAATATGCAGGAAAAGGACCGCAAGGGAGACCAAGAAAGTGTTGGGAGGAACAGATAACAGAAATGGTGCAAGTGAGAGTAAGAAAAATAGAAGCAATTAAAATAGGAATAATGATGGAAGGATAGAAGAAGACGAAGGCGTTTTAATAACCGTACCCAGCCATAGGTGGGGAACAGTTGATGATGATGATGATGATGATGCATTATCATGAAACACAGCCTATCCTAGACATCCATTTTGAACAAAACTGCTAGAGCCACGAACATCTGTCATCGGTAAACTATCCTTAATATTAAGGCAATAGTTAAAATAACGATTTTTCCTCGAGGTATGACCACATAACATATAAATATCAAATTTGAATGAAATCCATTAAACTGTTTCGGCTGTATTCCTAGATCCCAGACATAATTTTAAGCCCCACTTTTGTTTTAGTCTGTGGGCATATTTAACATCAAGATCCATCATAATCTCAGGGTGATATTTGTTAACGATCACTATGCGTTTTGCTATATGGTAAAGTAAAAGAAAATGTGAGTATGTTGTGACCATTGAGTGTATATACATTCAACGATGTTGTTGAGAGCTGTGTGGATATACTCCTTAACCTCTCAACCATCGTGGAGGGCAGCAAACCCTCCTTCCTTAATGGACATAACATTTCTTGTAGAGATTATATCTCAGAGAAGAAACAGCGCGAGGTCCAACCGCGGCAAAGTAGCTTCTGTGACGAAGAACTTCTTGGAGACTGAGAGCAGAAGATTAATTCTCGACGACCGTCGAGGAAGGGGGTAAGGGAATTACTTCAGCCGTACGTCACCGAGCAAGATAGCGCAATTCCGCCTGTTTGGAACGTAAGGGTACATTGAAGGAAGTAACTGCCCCCCTCCCCCCCCCCGCGGTGTAGTGAGTGGTCAATGGACCTTGCTACGAGACCAGGAGTCCCGGGTTCGATTCTCGGCTGGTATCTTGGGTATTTTCCCTGAAAGAATAACTACCCCAACGGTTACTAGAGTTTGGAAAATGCGGGTACAAATTATCTAGTTCAATCTTCTGCATCCCTAACCCATTATCGTAATTAGTACATAAGCATATAACCCGAAAAGGTAATAAGACGCGGTGCTATAAAAAAAATAAGTAAAGAAACAAATGAATGCGAGAGTTGGTAGACCCATTATGTTCATAAATGATACTTCAATATTTTTTTTAAGTTAACTAAAATAATTTTAAAGCTGACCCGACATTTATCTCCCCCACTATCCTCTATCCTTCCCCAATTTAAAGTCCCCTCCCCTCTTTTCTCACAACTCACCCGTCTAAAAACACACTATATTTTGAAGTGTAAATAATATACGCTTTTAAGTTCTCCTTCTACAATTTAACCCCTTTAACGCAAGCAACCACTGCGGACAATTTTCTGATTCAAAATTTCCATCTCTACTTAAACCATCATCATCATCATCATCATCATCATCATCAGTAATCATTTCAACAAAAATAATGGAGAGTAGTAAGTATACTGTGGTGTACCTACAGAACATTTTTTTTATTACTTTATTTAACGTTGATAATGTCTTATTGTGAATAATGTATCAATTAAACTTTACCTTATTCATGTACGTTACACGATTATCACGTTATATTACTAATCTTGTGCTGTGCCTAGTTTTTGTGGGTAAAAATACGTTCATAAGTAACTTATGTAGAATGTTCGTTCACTAGGAATATAATAAGAAATGTTAGCTTCGTTTGTCTTGGGGTAAAATGCTCACCTCAGAACCCGATTTTCTTGGGTTTAAACCCATCCCGGGCCAACTGATTTTTCTTGAGCGATCAAAAATTCGTAGCACAACTTCCTCCGGAGGGGAAGTAAAATCATCGGCCCCACGTCGATTGTGTAATGTAAAAGAACCCTGTAAAGTATGTTAAAATACCTTTCCCTCCAAAATTGGTAGGCTCTTTCACTCTCACTCATAGAAATTCCTGTGTACTGATATAATCCATCGGTTCAGAAAGCTTACGTTAAATATTTCAAATAAGAAAATAAAAATAAATAATTTGTCATTCTTTGGATCAAATATCAGTTGTCATAGAAATAGTAAACGCTCTTTATGGTTGTTTATTTTTCCGTTTACACAATATTGATAGTAAATTCACTTCAGCGAGTCAAAGCCTGGATAAGCAACCGTAAGTAATTATGATGACGTATATGACGTTTATTTTTTGATCGGTCCTGTTTCAGAACTACTAGTATAAAATAATGTTGTTAGGCTAGGTTAGGTTAGGTTAGGTTAGTCATTGACCTGATACCTATATTTCGCCGGGGGAAATATAAAACCAAAATGTATTGTTTTTTAAAGCAAACAGCATAGACAATTTTTGTAAATACAAACATTTAACTTCCTTAGAACAATAAGAAGGGTTTAAATACAAACTGGCATATGGGCTTTTACCACGGTTCTCTAAAAAATAAGGAGTAAAACAGAAGAATATTTGATGAATAATTCTTGAGTTTACCGGAAACAAACAAACAAACAAACAGAGTTAAATCAAATGTACAGACAAATGTACAGTTTTATTACGTGTATAGACTCTAGATAGATGCGTATTTTTTTAAAGCATATCTGTAAAATACATTTAAGTAAAGTAACTTCCCTCGAACTAATTAAATATATATATATATATATATGTGTATATTACTTTTGTTTGAAACAAGTGAAAAGCACAGTTAAATTCGATAATGTAAGACAATTTGTAGCTATTCTATCCAAACGTTTGTACTTAAAAATCAGTGAAAATTAGGATCAGACAAAGTACCAAATTACGCACAATTGTTTACTGATAGTCGCTTGTTTCGTTAATAGCTGCGTGACATTTGGTTGTTCACATGGTAACACTTGACTTGTAATTAATATACCATCGAGTTAGATACTGAAACATAGCTCATGTGTATGGGGAATAACACGTTATATCTCCTTTTCTTTCTTACAACATTTGATTACGATGAGCTTAAGAAACCATCCTTACAACAAACAGACAAACAAACTAACTAAAACATCTTAAATCTCCAGACAGAATTATAAAACAAGTTTTTAATGTTGTCTTTGTTTTTACATGCCTACACAGAAGTTATCCGAAGTGTTTAAAAGATGGTGTAAGCTATTACGACTATAAAGATGACAAATAAAAATGGGATATCTAGGCAGCAAAAATTTATTATTATGTATTTTTATACTTAAAACTGTGGTATACAAATATGTGAAGAAGAAAAATATTATTTTTTAAAATTTATACATTCGTGTCCTATCTCTCGAGCTAGGATGTTACCAGGTTGAGAAATATGTTTTTGTTTGCATTCTTTGTGTTTGTTAACGATGCCGGCAAACACATTTAATAAATAATATGGATCCGACCAAATATACTTTATAAAGATGGCCGTAAATAATATAAATTTACATATTTATACATCACACATGGTTTACTTTGTTTGAAATAAACTAATATCTAGACAAGTCCTTTAACTCAGGTAGTCTATAGGTATTGAGTGGTAACTAAATAATATAGGCCTTTTTAGTTTTAGCGACTTGTATACCTTAAATTGATCCCCCCCCCCTTCCTGTTTTCTAAGAGTGCCAGCTATTCGAAGGGAAATACCCTCACATTGCAGTTTTGCAGATATAACGACGTTACTTTCTTAGGGATTTCGAACCTATTTTGTGAAGCGGGTTGCATCTTAACTTGACGCACCTAAGCAGTCTAAGCACTATCACACTTAGACGTCAATGTACAAAATAGAAAGAGAGGGAATAAAATGAGAAGTTCACCTTGAGAGGGCTCTTGTATATGTGTTGATAACCCTTTCCCTCTTCCTCTGACGAGTTTACACAGTACTTTAATATTTGCGCCTTGAAAACATTAGCTTGCTTTTTAATTTTGCCTTTTTCTTGTTTCCTATTCTAGATAGACATATGGTACCACGGACTTTTTTAATCTACATCCTGGCAGGAAGAGACTTACATGACATTTTCGTGTCCAAGCCTAAGTTGTAGATTATTTATAAAAAAGATATTTACAAAACACCACTTAAAGATAAAAAATAATAATTTTGTGAATATTTTCAGAATTATTTAAGAATGTATGGTTTTTGTTTCAACGTTATATCTTTAAAACTCGCTAAATACAACGTAAATTCACTAACATGAGAAATCCTATCTCGACCAGCCGTGACGTCACAGGTTTCTTAAAAACCACTGACACAATGTTTAGCTATCCTAGAAATGTCTGTTATAATCCTGTTATAAATGTGGCTTTACTGGTTTTGAATATGATTTGATCAATGTTTTTGACCATTTACAGTAAAAATTCGATAATCTGGCACACATGGAACTTGGGCAATACCGCATTACCAAATACAGTCAACTCTCGTTTCTACTACCTTTCACGGTTCCTTGGAAAAGGGTCATTATTTAGAAGGGGTCGTTATTGGAATTTTAACCGATTTTGTTTCACCCCCAACCCTCATAGCAAAAATTGAATTTTTTTAGAATACACATGAAAAAATACCTATTTTCAAAGAAGTCCATTATGGAGGCCTGCTTCTTCTCAGCGCCAGTTTGCTCGATGAAGTCTTTCACATTATAGAATTGAAACCACAGCTCTTCGCTAGCGCCCTAGCGTTTAAGTGCTCTTGATTAGACGTCCCCATCTTTCAGAACATATTTCGTTGTGGAGATGTCTTCAGGCACTTCTTCCATTTCTTCCTTCCCTTCTTCATCGCTGGACTCCTGCTGCTCCCTTATTATATCGGCATCATCGAGGGTGCCCCAACCTGTGATGTCATTGTCTGCTGCTATGTACTCCTCATACGTGCAGTCTGGGGCTAATCTCTGCAAAGTTTCCTCGTCGCACGGTCAAGTGAAATTCAGGGGGGCAGACGAAGGTGCTGTTGATGAGCCAGGCTGCGGTTCCGTGGAGAAGCCTGGCTGAGAATTGGCGTCCACTGGCGGTGGGGCGTCTGGGTCTTCGGCGCTGGCAGCGGCGGGAAGCACATAGACTGAAGTCTCTTCGTTGACTGGTAGGACAAAGTGGGCGTGTCGGAAGCAGTTGGCGATTACCGCCGGTCTCACGGCCCTCCAACTGGTGACGAATCTCTTCATGGTCCTGAACACGTCCCACTTTTTGACCTCCTTGCCCATGTCTAGATTCCACACCATACTCAGCACAAGCATCTCACAGAACTTCACCTTCACTTGCTGTATTATCCCCCGGTCCAGGGGTTGAAGCATGCTTGTGATGTTCTTTGGCGGAAACACCAGCTCGATGTTTCTGAGTTGGTCGAGAGCAGGATGTGCGGGGCAATTGCCAACGAAGAGCATTCCTTTTCTATTTGCGGCGTCCATCTTCGAATCAAAGCCTTGAAGCCACCTCGTGAACAACTCCAAGGTCATCCATGCCTTCCTATTAAAATCATAGTCACAAGGCAGAATTTTACCCTTGAATCCCCGGGTATTTCTTGAACTCCCCGATCACGAGGGGCTTCATCTTATCCCTGCCATCCATGTTGCAGCACAAAAGTACGGTGAGGCGCTCCTTGCTCCTCTTCTCACCCTTGTACTTATCCCCTTTCACAGCAAAGTGTGATCTGGCATGAAGTTGTAGAACATCCCCAGCTCATCAGAGTTGTATAAATCATGAGGCTGATAGTGCCTAAGGATGTTTCGGAGCAATGGCATCCACTCCCTCACCGGTGTTGGGTCAACCGATGCGCTTTCACCGATGACCTTGTGTCTGGATATCGTTGTGACGCACTTTGAAACGCTCTAGCCATCCACTGGAACACTTAGTTTTCTATACCCAACCTCAGAGAAAATTTATCGGCCATCCTCTGCATCATCGGTCTGTTTATAGACACGTTTTGCGCTCTATGCTGGTTGAACCACTCCAGCATAACTTGCTCCATATTCGCGTGTGCACCCTTCAAATTTCTGGCCTTTACATTGTGGCCTTCCTTCAGCACGCTATTCACAATTTCTTCTCTTATTTTGAGAATCGTGAAAAGTGTCGACTTGATGATGCCATGCGCCGCGCAATCTCCATCTTTGTAATCTTATTCTCATCCACTCCCTGTATAATATAGCACTTCTTCACGAGCGTCAAGAAGGTCCTATTTCCACTCATTTCGTACAAATTGTAAGTTCTTATCAAAAAACAAAAAATAGCGTGGGTCGTCAAAACTCGTTCACAAAATCAAACCAAACACGTAACCAAATCGGGAATCGAAATAACAATGGCAAAAACAAGCTTGGCGCGTGATATAGCAGCAGTCGCACGCGGTGAAACATTGTCCTGCTTGTGGGAGGGGGTGGACAGATTCAAGTGGTATTGATGGGATGGCGTCTATTTTTATACCTGACCTACCCCAGTTAGTAGCAACTCAGCGCTCACTAAAATAATCGAAACCCAGCGACCTAAATAAGTGCAACAAACACATTTCACGACCGATTTATTTAAAATGTTTGACATTCTTTTCCTTGCATTTTTTCACGGTTACTCAAAAAAAGGGTCGTTACTTTGAGAGGGACGTTATTCCCGGGGTTGTAGAATCGAGAGTTGACTGTGTCAACATTTATAACAGCTTACAATATTATTAGTAATATTTTATAGGTATGTGTATTATCTATCACCCGATTCAGTGGATAAATCGCGTAAGGCTTAACTCTAGCAATAGACTGAACTTCTGATCATGGGAAGATCGGGGTTAGAATCTTGATGGATTTTGCTGACGGCAGTTTTAATCTTCACTCAAATTCAGGTACACTTATTCTTAGTTAAATCCTCCTCATCCCTAAAAGAGTAGGCTACTTTTGTAATTGATTACGTATGTTCTTGTTGCTAAAATTCTACCTATTACCAAATTTAAATCTCTTGGTATATAAAGCCAACTTTCTTCTAATGAGTTTAATGTGGGAATGAAAAGAATGCAAGAAAAAGTCAGTGTTTTTTTGCAGTTTTTATTTCAAAACTTTTTTCTTTGTTGCTCAAAATTAAATCAAATATTGTTTAAGTACAAACAAACAGATTAATTTTCTTCACATGGTGATATCAACAGTTGTTGAATATCTGTCGAGGGTGTCCTAGGATTATTATTTTTATTATTAGCACCCTGTCTTAGTATCCGTTCGGGTTGTACGCACTTACGCTAATGTGTAATGGTAGGGTGATTGTGAGATGAAATGGAGGACCTACAGTTTAACGTGGGATCCGAACCACGGTGGAGGCCTGGCATTCCTCACATTAACAAGATGTCTTGTCAGAGGGGAAGGAAGGGTTTGGTAATCAGATAAATCTGTGCCGGGACCGAGTTTTGAATCCCGGACCACCAGCACTGAAGTCTGACACCTAACCCCCTAGACCACCAGAACACCGGTGTCCTAGAATTGAATGACATATTTTTCTTTTCATTAAAAAAAAGTGTATCATCTAACGCCACCATTCTCATGACAGGTATTAAACAACTGTTGATATCACCGTGTGAAGGAAATTATACACTCTATTTCTAATGGAGCAATATTTTATTTACTTAAGCCCAAAAATAAATGTTTTGCCATGAAATTGCGAAAGTACTGACCTTTTATTCTCATTACAGGTATTAAACAACTGTTGATATCACCGTGTGAAGGAAATTATACACTCTATTTCTAATGGAGCAATATTTTATTTAATTAAGCCCAAAAATAAATGTTTTGCCATTAAATTGCGAAAGTACTGACCTTTTCTCGCGTCCTCTTCCATCCCACCTTAATGGAAGTATGATTACAACTACCCTTAAATAACAACATAGAAACTGTTTAAAATATTATATAAATAAAGAATATAGTGTGTCTTGAACATAAAGCAGCAGTTTTTTTTAAGAGACCCCAGTGTTTATCTACGCCTGAAGAGGAAGACAGGTGCATTTACTCCCTTCCTTCCCCTCTATGAAATATGAGGGTTTAATGTTTAGGACTAGACTTCACCCCGAGGCACGTTATGAAATGTTTCAAGCACGGGGGTGGGAGGAGAGGTGTTTTGGAGGAAAGGGATGGTTGTCTAGGGACGTTTTCAACCCTTAGTGGCTTACAAAGTGGCTGACAAGAACTCCTACGGTGCCGTTTCAATCTTCATTTATAATGTGAGGCGTTTTATATTTCGTTCAGAATTTACTCAACATATTTTTGGCGTATGAACCGAACGGGTAGTAAGACAAGATACTAATTTTGTTTTTATATTTTGCGTAGAAGAAATTCACATTTAATAGTTCTCAAACTAAATTTCAAATTACGGGTAGAAAAGGTGTTTCTTTTTTGTATAGTTATTAAAACTTTAACCTAAATTTTAAATCTACAAATCTACTAATCTATGAAAGTGAAACCAATCGTGTTTTTTTTTACGTAAATTTTAAATATTGGCTATCACGGAAAGATCTAGTTTGCTGTAATTTGATCCACTATTTTTGGCAAATGTTTATTATGTCGCCTACATTTTTAGCAAAAATAATTAAAAATAGACCCATTGAGCAAAATTATGAAAAACTGTTATTAAGTCTACTTGAGTGACTCTTCAACACAACAATTAAATTTATGATAACCTAAAGAGGATTTATATTTTTTTTCATTTTGAACGTAATTAAGAGCCATAAAATAAATATGTCTTCCATTAATAATTCTATTTATTCAAGGTGGCAAAAATCTTCCTTTCCGTAGTTATATACCGAATAGCATCAGGTTTTATAAAGTTAATAAAACTGAGATAACGGATGTATAAAAATATATTTTTTTTTAATTCCAAAATTGAATATGAAACATTTTAACTGCATTTATTACATATATTTTTATTAAACTTAGCACTAATCTATTTAGCTGCCTATAGCCCCAAATGGGTAGTGGGATGCATTGAAGANATATATATATATATATATATATATATATATGTCTCTATACGCCAGCCCAATGCTAGAACGGGAAATGTAGCTTCATTTTATCCCAAAGTGATTTTAAGAATTTACTACGTATTTTATTTGTCTAGTTCACCAGATGATCAAAATCCTGGAGCTTCATTTTCACGTTTCGTTTGAAATAAAATATCATTTTAAACAGTTTTTAAAAATTACAACGTAAATTAGACTTATATTATACTATTTAGAAAATTGAAAACTGACGCCTGGACACGGGAATCGAATCCAGGACCTTCGGATTAGTATGCAAATGCTCTAACCACTGAGCTATTCAGGAACTATCCCGTGCCCAGGGTCATTCTACACTCATATTTTAAGGCAGTCTCTATGATGGACGTGCGGAAATCGTCGCTTACAAATGTGTGATTTTTTATTAAGATCATGAGCTATCAGATAACGCACCCACACACTACTCGGTAGTTGGCTTCATGCTCCCACTTGTACAGTTATTATAATTGTGAGGGTTCGATTCCCGTGTCCAGGTGTCATTTTTCAATTTTCAGAATATTATATCTAACTAGATACGAGTAAATCCTCACTAAAAAAAAAATTGGTAATAGCCTTGGCTATTTGATTCTTATATTATACTGTTTAAAAGTTGACGATAAATTTAATTACGGTTCTTAACCGGCCCCGTAATGTAGTGTGTCCAATTCACCTGGCTACCAGTCTAGGGAGCCCGGGTTTGGTTCCCAGATGTTACCTTGGGTATTATTTTCCCCGAAAGGGGAATCACCCCAATGATCACCAGGGGTTGTTTGGTTAGGTTTAAGTTAGATTTAAGTGTTTCCACTGGTTCCACTCCCTCATACTCACTATCACCATCACCTCATCTCATCGTGACATAAAAAGAGCCTCCACGGAAAGGATGTACGATTAGTACATTCGGGCGTCTCTTCAGCAACGGTAAATTAGTACTGGATAATATTTCCCCTACTTGGCTGCAGATGATGTAGCCCAGACGCGCAATTATATACTATCTCAGTTTTTTTTTAAATAGTTACCGATATTAAGGTTGTAGCATAGGAACCACGAGCTTAGGGAAGTATTTTTGCAATCTTTATACCAACTTTTTTTTTGTAAAAAGAAATTAAATATTGCTCCAGTACAAACATAGAATGTAGTTTTCTTCACAAAGTGACCTTAACATTTCTTAAATATCCTGTTAAGGGTGTTCTGGAATTTTACGACAGCTTTTCCTCTACATTTAAAAAGTTTCTCATCAAATTAATGTTAATAAGCTCATGGCAGATATTAAAGAACTGATATTATCACCATGTGTAGAATATTACTCTACATTTCTTCTGGAGCAATATTTGATTTATTTTGGCAAAAATAATAATATTAAAACTGCTAAAACCTTTTCTCGCGTTCCCTACATCCTCCACATTAATTTTTTTGTATGAAAACTGATTCTGGGTTTTGTCTTTAGATAGGACTTTGTTTATGTGTACACGTGGTATTTTACTTAAAATTAACACAATACCAAACACTTATGTGTTGTTTATTTTCTTTATTTCAGTAAAATTAATATAAAACTATTTCAATAAATATTTAAAATATCACCTAGGGCGTAGGCGCTTAAATGATCCGTTAAGAAAGAGTGCTTGGTAAGGATATCAAACCCAATACCTTTGAGGCGATGCTCTCGATTCTTTATGGAATCGATATAATTGAGAATCGATCTTAATTTCACGATTCTTGATACCTTGACTCTCATCTCTCGTAAATGCCATTGATTGAAAGTTTTGGCATCCAAACGAAACGGATTTATTCTGAATCGGGTAAATTTTTGTTTTGACCATTGATTAGCTATTTTGTCGTTTCTCTTTAGTATCGACAAAATTATAAATGTATTAAATACGGCATTTTCTGTTCTGGGGATTTTGCGCAAATAAAATAAATGGCTGTTTTGTTAGAGGTTTAATTTACTTTCTAGAATTCTTTTTCTTCAACTTCGTGGCGTTGTGGTATATAAATAAATGGATAAGATGCATAGATAATTATTTAAATAATTGTAAACGTTGAATCTTAATCGAGAATACACAAAATCGAGATTAAAAATTTTAAGAATACGGAATCAAGAAAATCGTGACTTCTCGTATGTTTGGTGATAAATTTGTTGTCTTTAAGTTAAATTAGTTTGTAAATTGTATATTAATGTACACCCAAGTTTAAACAAATGTTCATCTTAACCAACTAAATAAAATAAAAAATGTCTTCTCGCCGCACTTGAGTCGCTTTTGCCAGTAATTCCACCCTCAACCGATATGAATAAACCCTCTCGTAGTATAAAGTTTGAAGGTCCCATCCATCACCTTCTCTTATGTATGTATACTCGTGCGCTAACGCGTCCCTTGACATCCCACTGAAGAGGGTAATAATGTCTCCCATCCACACACTCACACACACACACACACACATATATATATATATATATATAAACTAGTAGGCACATACATGTCTCCAGAAGCTATATCTCACGCCATACAGGCTTTACCACACACACACACACACACACATCCTCAATAATCAATATGAGGGAAATATTGATCCATCTTGGCATGTCAAACTACATCGCAGCCTCGCATAAGAACTAGAATATATCGGGAATAGGAAGGTGGTGAAATAGGGGGGAGGGGGGGTAGAGACTTTAGGAGAACAAATCTTTCTCTTCTGTGAATCCATACGTTGTTGTGTTGAAATATATCTACAGACACACACATACACTTTCGAGAAATGGATGTATTTATGACTTTTAAGATGACTTTTTTTTTTTTTACTAGAAGGTATAGTTGAACGCTCTGACTTCATCTTTTCCACTTGCTCGTCATTGACGTAAAGGTCGTGGTTAGAATCCCGTAGCCGGCTGCACCGGGATTGATCCCAGAGATGTGATTTTCGTTGTGATTTTAAGATGGCGTGTCGTGGAGGGTTGCTAGAGTGGGTGGAGGTTTTAAAATCCTCACACTCTGTTCACCTGAAAGATAGCAAGATTAACTTATAACGTTCCCTCTATCCGTATAGCTTATAAGATATGGCCATAGTGTAATCAGTCAAGGAACGAAATACCTTTTTGATATGTTCTCCTTTATTTGTTTCCCTTTTGACCAATCACATATGATACCTGATCATGGAGTGTTTGATGTATTGTGTATGAGAACGTAATACAGATAGCTGACTAATTCTGCTAACCCTAGTAATAAACAACTCCACGTGAATTGCTTCTCTCCACGCTAATTAATACTACTTCTTGGATACCACCGATCCCTTCAATTAAGTCGTTAAGAGTCCACCTACTGGAGCACCAAGGACGTGTTTCAGACGTTCATACACTCTGCAATATTTAAAGAGTGTTTTGCGATCTACAAATGCTTCAAACAAAACTAGAGATAAAAAAGTATCAATGTTTTTTTTACACTTTAGGATTCAAAACTTCGCACTTTAAAGTTTTGTAACTAAATAAACAAAAAAATCATGAAAAGGTGAAATTGTCTAAAGTTTAATGACGTTTCACACGTAATTGCCCAAGGATCAAAGTATTAAATGAAATCAATAGCTTTCATCATGGCAGGCCCGGCTCGGCTCCCAGCTCGCGCGAGGTATTATGGGAGTAAAAAGGAAAAGAAAACACCTACGCTATGCCAGAAATGTGTGCAGTGCATTCGTATTTGAATGATTACTCGAAGGTTTCCGCGGTGACAATGGGGGACAAAGCGACCAAGTTTCTTGTTAATAACTACAATATATCCCTGTTATGACAGAATGAAGATTTGTGCACAGTGCTTATCTATGAAGACATTCTGAAATGGTCAAAAAACGACTTTTTCAACAGTTTTTATCTAAAAATCATTTATTAATTCATCAATGTTCAGTATTAGTAACCTCTATTAACTCTTTATCTACATTAATGTTTAATAAGAAATTATCCACGTGCCGACTGTATCAAATAGTTTATTGGCATGTGATGCATGTCTTTTGCCCGGGAGCTTGTGCCTTCTGGTTTTTGTGCTCGACCATCAAACCAGCAGGCCATTAAAACAGTTCATGATGAATAAACCAATTATAACTATAAAAAAATAGAATTTACTTTGAATGTATTACTATTATGATTTGAAGCTTATTAAAAAAAATCTGCTTACACGAATAGCTAATTATCTTGTATGATGGTCCAATTTAAAGCCACGTTTCCCCAATACCTCATTGGATGTCGCAGCTCCGAGTTGTCCACCCCTGTACCATAGGAAACACTCCCCTCTCGTTATATTATGGGACATGGGGATAATCGCATTTCAGTGTGTAGGCTGAAATACAACAGAGTGAGATTGGACGTTCCCAGAAGCACATCTAGAGGACCAGAAATCCCCCTCCCTCTACCTCTCTATATGTTCACCTATTAACGGATTAGAACCAATCCTATCATCATGTAGATGTATATTCACCTTGTCTGATAGTCTCTCTGTCCATCTCCCGGACCAACAGGAGGTCTTCGGCGCACTTTGTAGCCCCCCCTTCCCCCTCCCCTTCCGCGACTCACACGACTACGGATCAGGAGGGGGTGGTTAAATTACCTCGTATGCATGGTTGATCAGAAATAGGGGACCGGCGCTATAATCGTTACCCTATTACCGGGAGAAAGGGCGTCCGACCAAGAAAGGGTGTTAGCGTATTGAATGGTATCTGCGAGCTGGGAATGTATTCTCTAGTTTGGTGCCGGGCTTAAGGGCACCGTTTGTATATCCACACATTGCGGTATTTCTCATGGGAATGGCAGTAAGCCTAGATAATAATTTTTTTTTTAAACCATTAAAATAATCTTTAACTGTCTTAGAAATTTTCGTTTCGATACTATTAAAGAGGATGAGATTTATTTATTTGAGGAACGCTATATTTGTATTTATATATAATTACTTTGATCCTAGAATTGCAAATTTCGCGTGAAAAGTCATTGAGAATGAGCTGATTTAATCGTTTCATGTTTAAAAAAAATAATTTAGTTGTGCTATCCAATAGGGTGACCTGGTGGTCTAAGGGTAAGGTGTCAGACTTTTGTGCTAGGGGTCCGGGGTTCAATCCTCGGTCCCGGCACAGATTTGTCTGATTGCCAAACCCTTCCTTCAACTCTGACAAGGCATATATTAATCACAATTCGTGAATGTGTGGAACGCCAGGCCTTCCACCGTGGTTCGGATCCCACGTTAAACTGTAGGTCCTCCATTTCATCTCACAATCACCCTACCATTTCACATTAGCGTAAGCGCGTATAAACCGAACGGGTATTAAGACGCCGTGCTAATAATAATTATGATAAATTTCAGCAAGATTTCCTGAAGTGTTTGTTTCTTAATTTATATTTTAAACTCTATCGCCCCG
The DNA here is from genome assembly GCA_902141375.1 of Timema poppense. NCBI lineage: Eukaryota > Metazoa > Arthropoda > Insecta > Phasmatodea > Timematidae > Timema > Timema poppense. Next base: position 40,030 of record CABFOV010002083.1, on the reverse strand, counting down.
AAATGTATAGACTAATTCCTTTAAATTCCAACTTTTTTTTATATTCACCCTATCAGTGTAAGTGTCCCGGACGGGTAGGAACGCGTGAATAACAAGAAAAAAAACATTTTTATCATAGAGTAACAAAATTAAAAAACTTATAACCAAATTTATTTTCTTTTAGCAAAAAATTTCTTAAATACGAGACCGAGAACCCTAATTTTTTTTTTTCTTCGCTTTTCTTCTATTACTTCTTGTGTCTTTTATAGGTTACCCGCTTGTCCCCTTCTTCCACCCTAAAAACACTCGCGACCAACCCCTAGCGTCCTGCCCCTGAAGTTATAGTTAATTAAATATGCAATAAACATGGAACTAGAATACAGGCAGTTTACCGAGATTATGTGTTTGTTTACGGCGCAAAGTTACGGCATAGGTTAGAGGAAAATACGATATGGGGAGGGGGGATTTATGGGTTCACTGAAACTAATACCCGCAGTAAAAAAAGGTTCTATTCCGATATTAATGCTAACATTTTAACCAGATTGGTACAGTCCCTTGTGTAACTAGACTATACACTATAGGGGTTGGCAGTGGCAGATTTAGGTGCACGTTTAGCACGCTGGACTTGGGATTCACCAAGCTTGGTTTCGATAAAAAAAAAATATTTAAACTTAAACCCCACCCGTAGGTACGTGGGATAAGGAACCAGTCTCGTCTTGAATGGTTTACCTGTGATGAAAGGTTGGGGTTTTGAATCCCAGCCAAGTATTCTGAGGTATTTTTTTCTCGCGTGCTTTTCGACCCTCTCTTAGTGCAAATGTGGGTGTATCAACTCTAATTTCTAACTTCATCGTTGTCTCATTGTAAATAAGCGGATAGCCCTAGCAGAAAGTAAGACGTAAAGCAAGGGGGGAAAAAAACCCAAGAGACGCAATTAACGAAACATTATGAGGAAAATGAAGGAGAAAAGTTGATTAGAGGAAACGCACCCGCATTGACGGGGATAGCCACATGGAAAGTTACTTTTGGAGATTCACCCCTCATTGCACCAGGCTATGTTTATAATCACATATTGCCCGTCAATAGTGACCAAATTTAATTAGTCTAACGTCAGATACTGCTTACACACATCTGTGGGTGTTGGTGTAAAATAGGGATGATCAGGTTTGAATATATTGGCTCTCAATTATACTTTCAGGCGTTCTCTGGTGCATATCCTTAAAACTATTCCTTCACCTAATTCCTTATATAGTTCAAGCCCACATCAGAGGCCAAGTAGCTTAAGGCGTTTAGCTCGCATGTTTTTTTTTATTTAGCACCACGTTTTACTACCCGTTCGGGTTATACGCCTGAGTACTAATTACGATGATGAGTTAGGCAGCAGGAAGGTTGAATATAGAGGAAGTGAACCCTCATTTGCATGGAGGTAGTGTGGTAAAACATTTATTAAAAACCACCCCAGTTCACCCGAGCGAGATTTAAACCTTTATCTCCCTGTCTTCAGCAATATAGCTCAACACGAAACTAGCGCGTCAGCTAACTACGCCACTGAGGTGGGCTATATTAAAATTGATCCATAATTGTTGAATTTGAGTCTTCATAATTAAAACACACCTCAATATTCATACACTGTTCAAATATTTGATATGCCCTCGAAACATTTTGTATGACTTAAGAGAAATGTAAAATCGAGATTTATTAATCTCTCCATTTATAAAATGTATTTAAAAATTCAAATTATAATCTACTCTCTAGAAGTGTGTAAACAGTTTTCTTAAATTGATGCTAAAAACAACAAAATTTAAATTGGTCCAGTAGACTGTGGTAATGGTTTCCTTAAATTTCGTGTAAGTTATGGAAAATTTGTTTTCCTAATTTTATTTTAACAGTACGTTTGTTCAGATTAGACGCATATATTATATAACCTACATAAACATATATTGTAATTACTCTAATGGTGAATGGATGATAAAGAAAGCGTTTTATAGGTAATATACCCGTATATGCGTGAAAGGAGAGTGGGAAATCATTTAGGATGAACCACCTTAAGAAGTCTTGACCAGGATTAAAATCCCGATCTCCCCGTCATCAGCAAGCCAGTCTAACAAGATATAACTGAATTACTGAGGTGGGTGAAAATTAATTATTTTCAATGCGATAGTACTCAAAAGTAAATGCTTTTATATTACAAAATAATAAAATACAATCGGTTTGGTAAAACTAAATAAATTGTGGAATCCAGTTTGAATATTTTTGGAATTTTGATATTTTTAAGTATATTCTCTTGAGTATAAGCTTTCAAATTAAAACATAAAATGAAATCATTTAGACATAACTTTTGGAATCATTTTCTAAAGGAACTGCTTCACGTTTTAAATAGGGAGGAGATATATAAAGTATCACAATGGCAGCCATATTATGTAAGCATAGCGGAAACAAATAGCTTGTCAACTAACCACACACTACACCCATAGAAAAGAGTCAAATAAAAGTACACCCAAAAGGTGGTTCGGTCCTTTTTTTCTCTCTCTAAAACGTCACTCACGATGAAAATCATAATTTATTTTATGTCAGCCATGAAGAAATGTTACAATTTGTCACGTGTGAAGGGAGGAGGGAGATTCTATCCTTTGATGAGGCGACGTGACAAGGTAGTGATGATGAAACTGCACGTCATCGTGTTTCAATTGTAGGGGAGGGGGTGGTGAGTTTAGGGTGAAGGGGTGGGGTTGGTTACCTGTTGGTTTCTTGTGACAAAAAGGAAAGGTGGGGAGGGTGATGAAGGTCAAGGGATGATTGAATGTTTTGTCTAGCAGCTCTTTACCATGTCAAGGTTTGACAAAAAACAAGTAGGTTTTTTAATGCCAACATCATACATAGAGCTCCAATATGATTTTCATATTATTAAAATAATAGTTATTTATGAGGATTCCGACTATTAATAGTTTTTTAACTTTGGAAATTAATAGTAATGAATATTTTAAAATTATACTGTCACATATTGGGCTAACTTAAGGCCCTTGGCCCTGTCGAGTGAAAGTCTAAAACCAATTTTGTGGGATGGTGGGCAGGAGGGGGAAAGGCATGGCGTGGCTTCACAACCGACCAAAGTATCCTTCCGCGCCAACAAGAACAGTTGGATCATGGAAGCCATATATGGCGCTAGCTAACAGACAGGTCTTGCGTAGAAATAATACGTTTGGAAATATCAGTTTTCTGGAGAAAAAGTGAAATTTTGATGATACTATTTACAACATCCCTTCTAAGATAATGTATCTATGTTTATTAATTGTTACATTTTCTTATTTTTTGTTATGATATCGGTGGTTTAAAACGTCAATTTTATCTATATTTGATTACCGCTAAAATTATAGAAGACGTATGTATATAAAAAGTATAACTTAATCAACATGCTTCTATTCTTGACCAAACCGTTTCCGAAAAGAAAATTGCAAAACAATAAAAATTCTTGAAGATAACCGTTTGTTCCCATGGCTCTGCATTTCCACGTCAAATGAAAAGGGCCAATCGCCTTAATTTAAAATCCATTTGGTGATACCTATATAATGTAAATTAATATTTAATAGGACGAATAGAAGTGTTGTTGTAATCTTGTTCGTACATTGATTTAAGCTGTATAATATTAGTTATTTGAAAGCAATAGCCCCCCATTTTGTCCATAATTTTAATTCTATTATTACTGATTTAAATATACAACCATGTATACAAATTTTTTATAATACAATTTGGTGACCTGGTGGTCTAGGGATAAGGTGTCAGACTTCTGTGCTGGCGGCCGGGGTTCAATCATCGGTCCCGGCACAGATTTATCTGATTACCAAACCCTTCCTTCACCTCTGACAAGACATCTTGTGAATGTGGGGAATGCCAGGCCTCCACCGTGGTTCGGATTCCACGTTAAACTGTAGGTCCTTCATTTCATCTCACAATCACCCTACCATTACACATTAGCGTAAGTGCGTATAACCCGAACGGGTAGTAAGACGCGGTGCTAATAATAATAATAATATAATACGATTTGTAAATTGTGAGAATTAAACAGTGATTTGTTTATTAATTGCATGAGAGAGTTTTTAAACGGTGCGATGATCCTTATTGTTGGTGATAATATTTATTTTATGATCTAATAATGCAATAGTACAAAAAAAAAATTAAAGATTTTTATTTCTGAAAAAAAAAGCACACACATTTAAACCAAGATTTATTCAAACATATTATTTATAAACGAACTTTACAAAACGCAACACAGATTTATCTTAGATAAGATGCCAGGGAGCGAAGGTCAGCCAATTCTTACTTTTTACAACAAAAACTTTTTTTTGACCAAAATAAGTATTTAAAAAAATGTTTCCGTAAGAACGTTTAGTTTAATTTTGTACCTAAAGTAATTTTAATATTGGTTTTATATCCGTCTTGACTTGAGTATAGTGACATTTGACGATAAACTTTTTAAATCGAAATAAAAAGTCCTATTTAAATTCCACGATGTCCACGCAAATGTTAAAGAACTGTTGATATTACTCTGTGTAGAAAATTAAACTAAACTTTAAACAAACTTGAATAAATGATACGATTCACCACTTAGACTTTCTCTTCCCCTTATCTAAGAATTGATATATTTTCTTAAAACACTTTAAATTGGTTAAATAAAATAAGGTACAATTTTTACTGACACCTAATAAAAATATATGGTCGGGTGCACCGCAAAGACTTTCTCTCTCATTAACGTACAAATGGAGTTATTTAACCAAATCTTGAAATATACATGAAACGAAATAATAAATATTGCTACCCAACAGAGCATAAATGAAATAATAATTTACACTGCTACAGAAACATAGTGAGACAAAAAGTAATATCTCTGTTCTACAAAGAGCATAACAACTTCCCAGATCTAAATTTAAAAATTATACTTGCCAATAGATAGACTATTAATTTAATTAAAATATATTTCAGATTAATTTTGTTTACTTTGAATAGTAGACTTTATAAAATGCGCAGGAGGATGTTTTATATAGAGTTTTTGGTTGTTGTTTTTTACCTTGACTATTTGACTTAACCCGCCTCGGTGGCGTAGTTGGCTAACGTGCTTGTCGTGTTGAGCTCAATCGCTGAGGGCGGGGTGATCGAGGTTCGAATCTCGGCTGGGTGAACTGGGGGTGGTTTTTCCTAAATGGTTTTTCACTCCCCCTCCACGCAAATGCGGGTTCACTTCCTCTAATTCAACCTTCCCAATTCCTAATTCATTAGCGTAATTAGTACTTAAAGCGTATAACCCAAACAAATAGTAAGACGCGGTGCTAAATAATATTTGACTTAGTTTCTAACATTTTTAAACTGAGTCCTATTTTTCTACAAACGTTAATTGCACAATTTTCTTGTATTTCTTTTATTTAATTTATCTAATCTGGTCTTAGTGATTCCTAGTACTATGTAAATCTAAATTTTAATTTGTTTCCACTAACAAATTTGAATTTAGATCTAAATAGTATTAGGAGTCAATAATACCAGATTATATAAATTAAATAAAAGGGTTACAATTAAATTGTGAAATTAACGTTTGTAGAAAAAAAAGGACTCAGTTTAAAAAATGCTAGAAACTGAGTCAAATAGTCAAGGTATAAAGTATATAAAAAACCTCCATATCCCTCATGGGCATCCTATAAGGTCAACAATTAAAATTAAAAAATTAATCTGACATATATTTTTCTATGGATATAGAGGTGGGGGGGGGGCTAGGAGGCTGAGGGAAGGACCAAGGGACAGATGGCTGAAAGAAGTAACGAGGAGTGTGGAGGAAAGAGGGAGAAGACTAGGCCAAGGTGGAGGGAGAGAGATGGTAGGAGGAAAGAAGGCGGTGGAGAGGCTAATGTTCCAAACAGACCCTGCCGGTGGCTGAACGTTGTTCATGATGATGGTGATGATGATGATGATGATGATGAATATTATACCTACTACAAAATGCAGTGATACGTTATCTCGTATCTCAAAGAGTTGAGGAGATATAATTAAAATTGAAGATATCCGATTATGTAACGTACCCTCTTGTCATTTTACCGTACAAATTAGATGCGTCATTTTTATTGTGATATTAAAAAGTCCCTAGATACGAATTTTAATTTTTAAATAATCATTAAAGCCTATTTTGAGAAAATCAGTCTTTTTTTCTCTCTTTTTAGTCCAGAGGTAAAATATCCTTAATTTTTTGGTCAGACATCAAATTCAAAAAACAACTCTGGCGGGGGAGATTTTAAGGAAACCCTAGATACCAAGTTACAGTCCGATCGATAAAATGGTTTCGGCTCTAGGTCGAGATTCATACGCACACACGGTTCGATTCTTTTGACGATCACAATACTTCTTTCTCCGAGGTGTCAGATAAGAGTATAAAAAATATTGACCATAACTGACGTCCCTTTCAGTACAACCTTAACACATCTCGAATTCAGTTGTGTTAATTGCTCTATAATTAAATATACAAATCACAATACTTTAAAAATTCAAAACACGAACCATAAAGCGTTTATACGCAGATCACGATTGTGCCCTTTATAAAAGAACAACAAGAAACCCGCCTCGGTGGCCGTGTGGTCTAACGCGCTACTCTCGCAGTATACTAGACTTCCGATGACGGGGATATCGTGTTTCGAATCTCAATCAGGTGTACTGAGGCAGGTTTTCCCCAAAGTGTTTTCCCCCCACTTTCCCTTCACACAAATGCGGGTACACTTCTTATAAATATAACCTTCCTAATCCTTAAAAACCCTTTTCGTAATTGTTGCATACACGTATAGCATGGACGGGTAGTAAGACGCGGTGCTAATAGAACAAGAGCCCCCTCAAGCCACGGAGGGCCGGTAGAAGGGGTTGTGTCCACCCCTCCGCGCAAGACGGTAGCCGTCCTGTGGACCAGATGGGAGGCTGTTGCCTCCAGGGGAGAAAGATCACTACATCATTACTCGGAGTTAATGGTCGTTAGTGGCAAGACACCGAAGCGCTCCTTTAGCCGGTGAAAAGAGAGTGAGATGATTAATGACCCCCTTTTCACCCGCCGCGGTTCACTTGTTTATGAGGCACTCGTCACCGGTGAATACAGTAGGATCTTGTCCGGAACGAAGTTTTCACAAAACACAAACATGTGTTGTTTTTTGTGTTGATGACATTTTATCGTATCATTAGTTTTCTTTTTCAGCACCGTGTTTTACTACCTGTTAGATCTATACGCTTATCCACTAAATACCCTTATGTGTTAATGATGAGGAAGGTAGGATTTTAGTAGAAGTGCACACGTATTTGCGTAGAGGGAGAGTGGAAAATACATTTAGGAAACCTACTTTCAGTAGACCCGACCGGCATTCTAACCTCGATCTTTACGTCATCGTCAGTCTAATCTGTTGAGAGAATGACGCTTTAGACCATGTGACCACCAAGCGTGTGGTAATAAGGTTGAAAACTGTGCTAGTAAACGTCACGAAATATACGACAGATTATTCGTACAACAGTTTGTTATATGGGCTAAGGCGTCACTCTTGTGTAAGGCTTGCCCGCTTAAGATTTAGATTTGGGTCTACTAAGGGTAGTTTTTCATATATAGTTTCCTACTCTCCTTCCACGTAAATGTGGGTATATTATTTCTAAAATGTTTTCTTCCTCAACCCTACCTTATTAGAGTAACTAACAGACATGCGCATAACCTTAACAGGCAGTATAAGACGCGACGATAAAAAGTATTAAAAATCTAAACAAAGCTATATACTTTTTTATTTTAATAGGGGTGCTTATCGGGGACTTTCCCAATCCCACATACTTATATTAAATTGACACACGACTTACAAACTAGTTTACAACGTGATAGTATATCTAATACAACACACCCACTGCTGTGTATAGTTGCTAAGAGCATAGCAATACTAATCCGTGTATAAGTACTGATTTTATATGTTAGTAGGTGACCTGGTGGTCTAGGGGTAAGGTGTCAGACTTCTGTGCTGGCGGCCGGGGTTCAATCCTCGGTCCCGGCACAGATTTATCTGATTACCAAACCCTTCCTTCACCTCTGACAAGACATCTTGTGAATGTGGGGAATGCCAGGCCTCCACCGTGGTTCGGATTCCACGTTAAACTGTAGGTCCTTCATTTCATCTCACAATCACCCTACCATTACACATTAGCGTAAGTGCGTATAACCCGAACGGGTAGTAAGACGCGGTGCTAATAATAATAATATATGTTAGTACCACCCGAAATATATCAATGATCTCATAAATACACAGTCAAAGACGAGAACTAATCTTTAACATAATGCACTAATATTAAAGTTGTTTTATCTCTAAAACAAATATAATTTATCATACCGGTGATTCATTGTTTTAGTTGAATAATGTATAATACATTCATTTTCATTTTCATAGGAAGACAGGTATAAAAGTGTCTGGATCTACATTCACGCATGTATACCTTATTCCATGGGATCTACAACTGTTAGTCATATATGATATAAATAAACACCTATAAAATAACACAAAATAATTTAGTAAGAGGTTACCAATTTTGTCAGCATTTTAATTTTTTAAATTATTTTCTGAACGTCTTTTTTCTACCAAATTGATATACTTATAGGCCTTTATGACAACTCAAACCTCTAGTTTATAAAAATGAGCAAGCACATAAGTTAAATAAACTCCTTACTAGTCTCGATGAATATTTAATTAATATTACCCACACATATGTTCACGATGTCTATGGTGTAAAGTTCGGAATATATAGAAACCCTGATGACAGGGAGGTCGAGGTTTGAACCTCAGACGCAACTATGTGATTTATCATGTTAGTTTCCCCTTTTCGATTCACCCCTATCGCTCCCATGCCCTCCCCCTCTCTTCATAACAATGCCACTCCCATGATTTAAAGTTGTTAATACACTTGTTCTAAACTTACTCTACCAATAAAAAACATAATAATTAATATTATATTTAAACTTTTAATTATTTTTTTAGCACCACGTTTTACTTATTACCTGTTCAGGTTATACGTCTATGTACTAATTACACTAATAAATGAGGGATTATGAAGGCTTAATTAGAGGAAGTGTATCTGTATTTGCGTGGAGGTAGAGTGGAAAACCACCCTCATTGTACCCGACTGGATTCTAACCCAGATCTCCCCGTCTTCGGCAGTCTCAACCGACACAAGATTAGCGCGTTAGACCACACGGCCACCGAAACTGATCAAATTATACATTTTAATTACACTTCCCGTGAAAATAGACAATTGAGGTCAACGGAAACAAAAATATATTCCAAACGGCCAAACTTACATTTGTTTCATAGAATCAAACACATGTTTTCTACACAAGATAACAGTTTTTAATCGTGGAGCTGTTATTACGAAACGATTCCCATTTGTGTGCGCGGAATCAGAGAGAGGGAAACTAGCTGACATAAATCTAGAATAATAATTATCCTCTCTTCTGTGTCCCAAGTTTCGCTGTTCGACTCGTTCAACCGTGGCTTTGGAATAAATACCGGGCTATAGCAGGATTCACAGTGCAATACTCTATATTATTATTACGTAATGTGGTGGGATGTTTTGTCATTTTATTCAATGAGTGCTAGAGAAGTCTCGCCATACAATATGTTGTAAATATGCAATTTTTCTCTGCCTACACCCCACCCCCACCCCCCCTTCACCACACCTCTATAACCGAGTATGTGTTTCAGTGCCCGTAATTTACATACCCCGCCGGATTTCCGCGCGCAAGTCATATGAAGAATACAGAGAGAAAACGGGGTATGTCACCCTTGACAGAAATTTCAGGAATTTTTTTTGAACTGCTGTTAATCCAATGTTTTGGTCTTAGAAAGCAACCTTTAAGTTTGTATGAAAGAGAACGTCATTTAGGGTACGTGTTTTTTC
>CABFOV010002083.1:18187-29153 GCA_902141375.1 Timema poppense | reverse complement strand
GGGTGAGATCGATCGTGAACCAGGAAGAGAATTCGACAACAATAGGGATATACTTGATGTCATTTACCCCGAGTTGAAAGTATCGGCTTGTATCAGTGAGTAGCAACATTGTGCGTGATGAGTATTTCATGGTTGATAAATAGATGGAAAAACCAAGAATTTGGCAAAATCTAATCAAAAAACTACTGGAATATTTGATAATTTGGGACACTTAATTTAAAAATCAAAACCCCAGGTCTTCGGTTGGACGAAAAAGTGGACTAAAGACGTAAGCACGCTGATTCAAACATTTAATATCACCCTTTAAACAAGGGTTGTGAAATGACAGAATTTATATATTACCCCATCAATTAAATGATCCTGTTTTAATGAAAGTTGCATGACTTGACACTGTGCAAGTTTTATGAAAAATAAAATTGTATTATTATTTTATTTTATCTAAAATGCCCGAAAAAAAAAGAATTACTTCTGAAAAACCTTGAATTCATCAAGAATTTGGTAGTAATAAAACAGAAGAAACTTTGATATTTGAACGTATGACATTTTGAAAAAAAAAGTATATGTATATAGTAATTTACATGGTAAACATTTGTCCCATGCAAACACAACTATAATCTAATTTTCATGATAAAGGCACTTTATAAAATACAAATTTGGCCTGCGGCTATAACTGATAACATATTTACTATTTTATTGGTTTAATTTTATAGGTATTGTTAGTTGACATCTATCAAAAACCCTAGTTTAAGATCACATTGCTAAACTTATGAATACTTAAAAGTAGATCTAATATTTTTTCTAGCTGTCAAATAAGAAAAGTCCCACGGAAATTGGAGTGTACAGTAATTATAAGTTTGGTTATCTAAAGCAAAACTAAATATCAGATGTAGATATTTTTAGTGAGGTAAATAACTTTGAAGATTAAATTCCATAAATATAGGCCTAGTTGCAACCTTTGTATACTTAATTTTATTAAATCACAAAAATGTATGATTTTAATATATATTTAGACATTTATACTGCATGTCAGAAAGAAGTAAGCTCAGTTTACCCTTAAAGGATTGAAATTTACCTTAAAAAAATGTTCGAAAGAATATTTTCATCTTTCACTAATCTGAGTCCATTAAACGTTTGGGTAGAAAAATATATCTTAATGTATTAGGCTAACATGAAGTAACAGGTTTTGCCCGGGAGAGTAGTGAAGAGAAAAATAGTAAAACCGCAATAAGGCTAAAAAATAAAACTAAAACATTTTAAAAAAAAATAACTAAAAAAAGATTAAAAGGATAAAATGGCAAGCAAGGCAATGAGAAAAGAAGGGTAAAAACTGAGAAATGGTGAAAAATAAATATATTAAATTTTTAACATATTTCATTAAACCTCTTTCAATTCACCTCTATTACCTTGTTAACCCCTTTTACCTTCTTGAACTATTTGGCCCTTCTAATAAATTTTTTCACTTTTACCTCTTTTACCTCGTTTATCCTTTTTGCCATTTTTACCCTTTTTAACCTTTTTGAGCTTTTGACCATTTTTACCCTTTTTATTCATATTAGTACTTTTATTTTTTTGACACTTTTACACGTTTGTACCAATTTTAAAAAAAGATTATAAGTATTAAAATCTAGTATGGGAAAATGGAAAAAAAGTTAAAAGGGCAGTACGTAAATATAATAGAAATAAACGTGTACTAAAGTCAAAAGGAGTAAAAACCCCACAGAAAAGTAGTGTTTTGTAATAGCTGTATCAATTTCGAGCTCACCCGCATTGGTGGCCACGCTACTGACGTGTTGGACTAGACTTCCGAAGATGGGGGTGGGAGTTTGGTGTTTTGAGGGGGGTTTTCCTAAATGATTTTCCACTCTCCCTCCACGCTAATGTGGGTGCATTTCCTCTCAACTAAGCCTTCCAAATCCCTAACACATTAGCGTAATTGGTACATAGGTGTATTGCTCGAACGGGTAGTAAGATGGGGTACTAAAATAATCGAACTCTCCCATTTCGACTTAAATTTTGAAATTCGGTATGTTCATACGTCATTTGACTCTCTAGGAATGTATAGTGATTTACATGTTGAGCTTATATTTTATATCATACCAAATTATGTTTTTTATTTTAGTTTTTGGAATCTTGAGAGAATCCACCTTCCCCAATTACTGAATCCTAATTTTGAAATTTAAGAGGTGGTTCTTATACCCACCTGACAAATCTCAATCTTCTTCTACACTAAAAAATGATTTATTATTTATGTTTTTGAAATTTTAAAACCCCCATTTCAGAAGCCCCCTTTCCAAATATTAAATATTTAAAATTTATTATGATATCGGATACATTTCTGTCAAATTTAATCTGCCTTACCTAAAAGATTTTATTTTACCTAGCCCTCTTTCCCTCTCACCTCTATTTTACCCATTTAAAATGTTAAGACTTTTTGTTGTTTGGATTGTTGTTTGTACCTTCTTGCCGATTTAAAATTTACACCACATGGGAAAGTAGTTGTTTCTATTAGTTTTGGAGATTGTTAACCACTCTTCCCTCCTTTCGGTTAAAACAGCTCCTACTTAGAAATTTCGAATTTTAAGACGAATTAGATTATCTTGAGTTGTCCTTTTACCTACCTGCCAAATTTAAATTTTCTACCACCCCTAAAAGTTTTTTTTATCTGTTAAGGCCTTCCCTTCCTTCACCCCTCACACCCCACCCTTCCGTTTCCCAAAGTCCCAACTACAAATTTACAATTTACATTACAGCTAAATTATACCATACTCATCCATACTCCATTTGTGTAAATATTTGTATAATCCAAACGGGCAGTGAGACACGCTGGCTTCACAACAACAAAATCCTACTTATTAACTTTCCAATCGTATTGTTGTATGTCAACAAGAAGGCGATTGCAATTGACACAGCTTTTTTTTTTTTTATATAGAAAACCCTATATTCAAAGTGAAGGGCTCTTTAAACCTTAACAAACATCGAAATAAAACCCTTAAAGAGAGGAGGAGTCGTGTCTTTAGGATCCGCTGAAGACTTTATTTCAAGTACTTGTGCCCCCTTTTGATTGACAACACGCCACTCGAGACGGGGCAGCATATTTGCCCGCAGTAATAACTGTTATAGTATCATATTATTTGGGGTTGGACAAGGGGGTAGGAGGGTGAAATAGTAGGGGAGGGTTGTCAGTTGGCAAACATCCCCTACGCTCCCAAGAGCGCCCTTCAGCCACCGACGCGGGGGTGACGAGGCTTCACTTCTTCAGGGGTGTCTGAAGCGAGGGTGCTGGCCTCAGGGTGGATCACACCTCTCTTAGGTGGTGAGGGGGTTGGGGGGGTATTGACAGTGAGGGGAGAGGGATGAAACTATATAACACGTCATCGAAGTGTCACTCAAACATTGCGAATGATGCATACATTTCACCTTAGGGACTTGGCCTACGCATTTCAGTGCCAAACAGATTTCTTTTAGCTTTTGTTTTGAGTACCTTTTTTTTAACTCTTGTGCTAGTCTTATATCTTTTGAAACGTCTGGTTGGTTTCTAGGTGAAGGGGAAGTTGGGGCTCAAATCCCGGCCGGGAGTACTGAAGTTCTCATTTATAAATTGAGTGTCTGACTACATATTCAGAGGTCCCTGGTTCGATCCCCGGGTTTTCCAGATTATCTATGATTTAGTGGGTCTGTAACGGGTTCAACTCCACCTTTTGAGGACAAATGAGTTACGTGAATTAAAAAAATGTAGCTGCTTTGGTATATAAAACTGAGATTAACGGGCGTAGTGTTCGTTATGCTGACCAAATGATACTCTATATCAGCAGAATTTGGCAATATCTTCACCAACAGACGGTTACCACTCGGTCAGTTTAGCTCGATTGTGGGCTAAATCCATGATTTTTTTTTCTGACTCCCAACTTTTATATGGTATATTTCCTCTAAGACTCTATTTTCCTCACACCTACTCTTACCATTAACATAAATATGGAGATATTCCAAGCGGGTAGTAAGACATAGTACATGCATACAAAATCAGTACCAAATGGATTCAATGAGTTTTTATTAATTAACTTCCGCCCGCTCCCCCCCGATTCACTGCTACCCAGTCACTCTTTTTGTGAAGTAATTGGGAACTAGACCCTTCNTACTTTATTACAATTGTTGTTTTATATGTATTGATATTATATATTAAAAGTGGCAGTTTAAGATCACATGCTCTGACATATGAATCCGTGTATGTCAGACTAGACCCTTCCCCCTCCCCCGCATTATTTTCAAAATAAAATATAGCCTATGCTACTCGCTGATAATGTAGCTTTATATAGGTGAAAGAATGTTTAAAATCGGTCCAGTAGTTTTTGAGTTTATCCAATACAAACAAAAAAACAAAAATATCAAATCTTTCCTCTTTATAGGCCTAATATTAGTAGAGATTCCTCCCTCCTCCCTCTACCAGAACCTGTCCCACACCGTGCAGTAATGTCACTTAATGAGACATGTTTTTAGATAAGATAGTATCAATAATGTTTTTATTTAAATAGGCCTGTAGGGATTCGATCAACCTAAAGTTATTAGCTCATTAATCCGAGGAAAAGAGAAGATATTATATTATATTATATAATTAACACCAAGTCTTATTATCCGTTTAGGCTGCACGTATATATGTACCAATTACGTTAATTTGTTATGTATGAGGAAGGATGAATATATATAGGAAGTGTACCCACAGATGCGTGGAGGGAGAGTGGAAAAACATATATGAAGAACCACCCTCAGTACATTCGATGGGAATCGAACCCCGATATCCCCATCATCGACGGTCTAGCCTATTGAGAGAAAGGCTGCTTAGATCATGCTGTCAACTTATCAGGTTAAATAAATATTAGTCCAGATAAGTATTGTGACAGTAAACCCGCTTCGGTGGCCACGTGGTCTAATTCACTGCTCTCGTGTTGGATTAGATTGCCGAAGACGGGGAGATCGGAGCTCAATCTAGGCTGGGTGCGGTTTTTCCTAAACAGTTTTCCACTCTCCCTCCACGCAAATGAGGGTGTATTTCCTCTAGATAAAGCCCACATAATCCCTAACTCATTAATGTAATTAGTAGCTACATAGGCCTATAACTTGAACGGGTAGTAACAAGGCCGTAGCCAGCCAATAATTTCGGGGGGTGGGGGCGGGGTTGGTGGGCACATTCCCCAATTGCCGGTGGGTGGAAAACATTATAAATGATTAACAGTTATAGAAGCTATCTGAAGTTCTTTTATGTTAACATAACACCCTAACTGCGAAAGGTTTGTGAAAATTATAAATATAGAACACCTCTAGAAGCTTTTTGAAGTGGTTTTTATGGTAATACAGCCTCCTAACTGCCGGAGGCTAGGGAAAATTATAATTATTGAACACCTCTAGAAGCTTTTTGAAGTGGTTTTTATGGTAATACAGCCTCCTATCTGCCGGAGGCTAGGGAAAATTATAATTATTGAACACCTCTAGAAGCTTTTTGAAGTGGTTTTTATGGTAATACAGCCCCCTAACTGTCGGAGGCTAGGTGAATTTATAAATATTGAACATCTCCAGAAACTTTTTGAAGTGGTTTTTATGGTAACACAGCCCCCTAATTTGTACCTGTACCTCAATTTTGATATTTTTTGAACCATAAATAAAGCCATATATCTTTTGCTCATACAATTTCGGGGGGGTTAAACTCCCCAAAACCCTCCCTGACTACAGCCTTGGGTAGTAAGACGTGGTATAGAAAAACCTGTGACAATAAATTCACTGAAATGCAACTTAAAACCACTCTCTAGGTCTATTCCCTGCTAGATTACCATTCAATATTATTTAACTTTGTTTGACCGCTTGAAGAGTCTGAATTGTACATAAACATCCTCACTACAACCGGCTAAGAGCATTGAACTCGTGTCTCTTGCAGTCGGAGCTAGTTTCACTAAGTGTGTAGTCCCCCTTGCGCCCCTAAGTGGATAGAGTGGTCAGCCACATGTCTAAGGGACCTTGGTTTGATTCTGAGTGATGCTGACGAAGATATTAACTATTGGTAGGTTGTACGGCTCTATCCTGCTATAAATTAGTAACTCTCCAGGATCTAGTACTTGGGGTTTAGTATAAGATGTACTGTCCTAGGTTAGTGAGTTTGTAAGTATGTTGATGAATATATGACAATTGCTTACCATGATAATTGCGTGCACCTAATAAATGGCTACTATTACATACAGTTGTTTTTTATATCCGAGTTGGCCGCTGGCCAATTTCAATGATTGCCATTATTATTATATATATATTACTAAACTTACTATAAAGCCACATGGCTGACTCACTCACTGACCTTAATGTTTACCCACTTACAGATGATCCAGAAACTTGAAATTTGGCAAACTTATAGGTTCTAGACTGTAACCGACGGGACAATTCCATAAAGTTAAAAATTTTAATTTTTAACCCTCGATAAATATTCAAAATATCGGAGAAACTTTAAAGTCAATACGGACCTTTCTTTTGAGGTTTTTTGTGGCTAAACGGTAAGACCTATCAAAAAACGGCTCTGGAATTACATTAGTTTACATCCACTTGTAGAGAAAACTCACTGGGGATTTGGGGGTGGAGGCCCCAACGAGCAAAGCAAGTAAATAATATAAAGCCATGTAGGATAGTTTGACTTTCTTCCACTATACAATCGGTTTAGGGGTCTTATTTGCCCCCAGAACCACTAAAAACCCATTTTTATAAATACCTAAGCTAACCTGAACCAACCCAACTTAACCTAACGTGACAAGCTTAAACTAACATAAGCTAAAATAAGTTAACCTATCCTAAGCTAACCTAAGCTAACATACACTAGCTTAAGCTTATCTAACCTAACCTAGCTGAAACTGATCCAACCCCCTTTAAATCCAGGGTGTATGCAATTATCACTCCGAAGCTGACCCTTATCTGGGTCACCCCCCCTGCTCGATCCTTTCGGCACAATTGCCGCGGTACGAAATTTGTCAGGACACTGTGGTGATGTAAGGACAGTTTCAAAGTCAAACTTAGCATGGCTCAAAGTGAAACTGGCCCATTCCACTCGAGTTTAAATAGTGGTCCTCTTGTAATCGTTGTTATATTATTATTATTATTATTATTATTATTATTATTATTATTATTATTATTATTAGCACCACGTCTTACTACCCGTTCGGGTTATACGCACTTACGCTAATGTGTAATTGTAGGGTGATTGTGAGATGAAATGGAGGACCTACAGTTTAACGTGGAATCCGAACCACGGTGGAGGCCTGGCATAGTCATTGTTATAGAACCACACTTGGGTTGTGCTAAGTCTTACTATGAAGCTGGCCCTTAGTCTGTTTGTATAGGAAGTGCACTTTATACACACGACCCAACATCTTAACCCCGTCGGTAACGTGTCTGTCTACTCACCTAAGGGTCACGGGATCGATTCCCGGCATGGCCGAAAAATGTATCATTGATGAAATGTGGGTGTACTCTTTCACAGTGATGAATTAACTGCTGGGGACTGGATGTTGTGTCTGTCCTAGTCTTAAGTTATATTATAAGGCATATGAAGCTACAACAGGCCTAGCAGGACGGTAGTGGAAAATATATGACTTGAATAAAAAACTGACCTAGGCCACAGGCTGGAAACAGTCATGGGTGTAACGTTAGGTACTAGGCTTGCGATCAATTTCTGTTTCTTGCACTTGATCAGGTGAAAAAAATATTTGTTTGGATGGATTCCACACGTCTACGTGTATTTTTTCCTTTATATCATAAACACATTAATTAGTTACACCTTTTAATGGCAATTAGTTTGAATAAAATAAATAAGTAAATTTATTAAAAAATAAATTTGTGTTTCGAGGTATTTAACGTGCAGTTTCTGAACCGACTGATTATATCAGCACACGACTTATTAATTAACTAACTAACTTAAATATCAAACAAACACAACATCCAGCCCCCGGGCCGTTAATTTATCCCATCGAAAGGGGAAACCACCCTTTCACCTATGATAAAACGGGAATCGTACTTGAGACACTTAAATCAGTAGGCAGACAAGTTATTGACTGAAAAAAGGTGCCGGGACCTTTCTTTATTGAAACCTGTGTTATTTTTTTTTGTATCAAACTAAGTAATTAGTGGCAATCGGAACAAGGTAATCAGGATTGTAGTTTTCCGTTTCTTCGTGTGTTCACAGTCAATTGGTGCCGTCATAAACTATAGGCTAATACTAGAATGTAAAACTATTATTTGGTAAACAATTAACTTATTAAATTCCTTTTAATCTATTTATCAAGGGCGTAGAAAGGGGTTGGCTTAGGGAGGGGGGCAATCCACCTTGAAGTTTGATGGAAGCTCCTCCCCCCCCTTACATTAACCCCCTATATGAGCATACAAACTTTTGTGGGCTCCAAAGTAGACTATAGTAAAATTTTCTGGGGGACCCTCTAGAAAAATAATCTTTCTGTGACCTTGGTATTTATTCATTTTAATATCACCTCTTTGCAACCTGAGCCAAATAAAGTATTACAGTTATGCCGGGAAATAATTTCAGTTTTAAAAAGCAGGTGCAAATGATTTGTTAGTAGTTTTATTCCAGTTATTTAAAGCACAATTCTAATCATAATGTTATATACAGAATCTCCTGAACTATACAAATTTGATGACCCACAAAGAACACGACACAGCTAATGGTAGTTCTAAGAATCGGGCATTATTAATATCGGTTATCAATCCACTTCACAAATAGTCGTTTATTTACGGTACCATTCAGAAATCAAACCCGGATATCCTTGCTCTATTGTTTGTCTCCATAACAACTTGGAGACCATTAGGGCTTGGGGTTGAGGGGGGGGGGCTCACCTAATAAACGATGTGTCATTTTACACAAACAAATCAATGTAGGCCATTTAGTGTGTTTATCCGATGGTTTTGGACCACGGCACGTATTCGGTCACATGCCCTCCCCCCTTTTTTACCCTACACCCCCCTTCTGAAAAAAAAAGCGTTTCACGGGAACTGTGACACCCTGTAAGTCTAGAAACTAGTGGATTATTTCCTCCCCTCACTCATGACCCTTCACACCCCCGAGAGATGTATTTACATGACGAGGAATAGTGCGATTTAATCCGATTAAAATTTATTAAAATTGAGTTGACACACTAGAGTTGAGTCAGAACACGTACCCCCGTGANCTGAAAAAAAAAAGCGTTTCACGGGAACTGTGACACCCTGTAAGTCTAGAAACTAGTGGATTATTTCCTCCCCTCACTCATGACCCTTCACACCCCCGAGAGATGTATTTACATGACGAGGAATAGTGCGATTTAATCCGATTAAAATTTATTAAAATTGAGTTGACACACTAGAGTTGAGTCAGAACACGTACCCCCGTGACTTGATGGTGAAGTGATGACCCTCTCTCAGGAGAGTACCACGGAGGAAAAGGAGAGGGGAAGAAGGGGTGGAAAGGGGTTAAATTAAAGGTTTGAGGGGAGGGCCGGAATTGAAATTCTCTATGTAATGCAGCGTGAAACAGTAAGGCGTGTATTAAATGTTTGATGTGATTTGAGGGTTAAAGGGGGTGAGATTTTTAAGGGGGAGTGGGGGTCCTGTGATCAAACTTGGACAGGATACTTGGTGCTTAGCTTCAAAAGAATGGGGACAGCTAAGGGCAGTAGAGGATTTTATTTTTTTATAAATTCAAATATTATTCATTGTGAGGTTAATTACGGAACAGTCCAATTTTCATAGGAATAGCTTTATATTGACAGCTATAAAAACTACTACAGCTACTTTAAAGTAGTAATACTTAAGGCTAAGTGATCAGCACATTTGATTGATAGTACCAATACCAATAAAATTATTAAAATAGTTGAACTTGTATCAATTTTACCCACAAAAACATTTTTTATCGGACCTTTCAGATGAAAATTGGACTGTAAGCCTGACAAAAACTCCATGTATATTATGACAGGTGCTACCTCACTAATCTAACCCCTACCATGGTACAAATTTCGAACAACAATTCTCCCCAAACCTATCCCACTGGTATTGGTCACCTGTTGAAGTTCTAATTCACCGCGAAGGGTTGAAAGGGAAAAATTTAAATAAAAAGACCATCGTCAGATAAACCAATTTTAATTTTGAAATATCACCTAAACCATTGTGAAAGGTAGACCTATTGTTTTCTTTCTTATTAATTATTTATATTTAAAAACGAGGCTCTATAGCCAACCAAGATAATAGTATATTTATACTGAAAAAGATCTTTGAATTCCGTAAAAAAAACTTAGCCTTGTCGTTTTACTGCTCAAAGGGACTGTGTTCAATCCACATGTAAATACTGTAAAGTTGGGAAGTTCGATTCCTCGACACCTATCGATTCTTAATGGTATCGAGAGGATCTAGAATCGAAAAAACACCTCGACTCTTGATGCCTCGATTCCTAAAGATACATGCAAATGATCGTGAATGCTTTATTAAGAGATTAATGAATATATGTTATTAAAGGCCGGTTGTAACGCATTTTTTCGTTAATTATTCTATATATTTGTATAGTAAAACTTATAAAAGCATTAATTAAATTTGAAAACCTATAAATTAAAGTTTTGCTTCAATATGTAAACATATTTACCGTGGTAGAATACTGTATCCAAGAAAAAAACACAAATAAACCTCTATATTAAATTTTTTATTTTATTATTATTTAGCACCGCGTCTTACTACCCGTTCGGGTTATACGCTTTAAGTACTAATTACGCTAATGGATTAGGAATTGGGAAGGTTGAATCAGAGGAAGTGAACCCGCATTTCATGGAGGAAGAGTGGAAAACCGTTTAGGAAAAACCAGCCCCAGTTCACCCTACCGAGATTCGAGCCTCGATCTCCCCGTCCTCAGCGGTTGAGCTCAACACGACTAGCGCGTTAGCCAACTACGCCACCGAGGCGGGTCTCC
>CABFOV010002083.1:0-18108 GCA_902141375.1 Timema poppense | reverse complement strand
CCCCCCCCATATATTAACAGATATAAACCCTGTGTTAAGAAATATGTTACCATTAATTAGCAAATTTACTGTCATAAATTAAATAGTAATAATAATATAGGTAACATTTATTTCAAAATTTTAAAGCTAAAATTAAAATCACGACTGTAGTTTGTAAAGGTAAAAATGTTTTAAAATTATAATTAATATTTAATAGACGATTACAGAAATTTTCAGAATAAAATCAAATTGGTAAAAAAAGGTTTACCTATCACGGCAGCCATATTGGTTTCTCTTAACATAAACCAATATGTCGTTACCCCTTCATTTCAGGCCTATTCCAGTAAGAATTGAGTATCGAGGAATTGAGGTAGTATTTTAAGAATCGAAATAGAGAATCGGAATCTAAAAACTGGTATTGTCCCATCTCTAGCTAGTTGGCCTGATCTTTTTTTTTTTGGCAGCACGTCTTACTACCTGTTCGGATTATACTCCCATGTACTAATTAAGCTAATGGTTTTAGAGATTAGGTAGGTTATATTCATAGGAAGTGAACCTACATTTGCGTGGAGAACCCGTTTTAAAAACCATTCTAAGTAAACCTGACCGAGATTTGAACCTCGATCTTACCGCCATCGGCAGTCTATTCTACTGCGAGAATAGCGCGTTAGACCATGCAACCACCAAAGTTGATAGAAGGCCTGATTCAATTAAAAACTAATAAAGGGATTAATTAATACATATGATTAATGAGATCTAGATATTCCCGCTACTAAAGTGACTTAGATTCAGGTTTGATTCATAAGCGAGAACAGTACATCTAAATGTTTAATAATCAATAAACCTAAACGAGTAAGGATGACTAGGGTAGTATATAAACATTTTAACTTAGGAAAAATCAGCTTTGGTGGCCACATGGTCTAAGGTGTCACGCTCGTGTTAGACTGCCGATGACAGTTAGATCGGGGTTCGAATCCATGTCGAGTGTACTGAGGGTGGTTATAAAAAGATTTTACACTCTTTCCCACGCAAATTTGGGCTCAGTTCCTCTAAATTCAACCTTATTCATCCCTACCCCATTAGAGTTATTATCAGATAAGTATGTATATAAACTGACCTGGTATTAAGACTCGGTGATGATGATAATAATAATAGGCTTAATTAAAATATTTGCATTTAATTTTAAATCCCTTTCAACTTGCATTGATCTACTTAACAATTACCCGCCTCGGTGGCGTAGTTGGCTAACGGGTTGTCGTGTTAAGCTCGACCGTTGAGGACAGGGAGATCGAGGTTCGAATCTCGGTCGTGTGAACTGTTTTTTTTCTTTCCTAAATTGTTTTCCACCCTCCCTCCACGCAAATGCGGGTTCACTTCCTCTAATTTAACCTCCCCAATTCACAATCCATTAGCGTAATTAGTACTTAAAGCGTATAACCCGAACGGGTAGTAAGCCGCGGTGCTAAATATATACTTAACAATTCAGGAACAAAATCTGAGCAAAACTTGTCCGGGACTTGTGTATTATTTTGGAAATTACCCCCTAAAATCTGGGACCAATGGTAGCTTAACTTTAAACTATAGTGGTTTTTTTAGTTAATACGGTTCAACATAACACGCCATTTGATGGCTTAATATACGAAGTAAGGATGAGGGGATAATTTTAGAAGTGCACTCGCATTAACCTAAGGAGGGAATGGGAAAATCCACAATGATAAATAATATGCAGGAAATAATACCCCCTGACTCCAATTGTAACTGACACAAAATTCGAAACCTTCTTCTTCCTTCACAAGAAATTCAGACTAATGCGAGCCCTACGTATTGAACCACGCAACCATCGGTGGTGAGTAGTAATCTAACTCTGGTTTCCCCAGACAGGCTGGCAGTGCTACCAACCCTGCGGGTGGTAACCGTGGTGGTCCAAAAGGTGTTACGAAGCATCAAGGTAGGAGGTTTCTAAACGAACTTCCTGCTTGTTTATATGCATGTAATGAATATTTCTCTCACAAAACGTACTCATTTTTTAATTTCACGGGCTTTTGAGGGATGTATCCATTTCAAAAAGGGCAGGTGAACCAAGTTCAAGAAGTGTAGTTGTAAGAATGTGCGTAGGTGTCTGCTTGGTTTCTAATGTTATTACTTATTGCCAGGTGAAATAGCTTCTTAAGCATTTTACCAGTGGTTCTATCATTTTGATCTTGAGCGGATGTTTTTTTTTAATTGTCTGGTAGAAGGGTTTTAGTTGTACCTGTAAGCTCGATTGTACAACTCCATTTATAGAAATAAATACCAGAAAGTCCAAAATATATTGTTTTTGTAATCTGCCCCTTTTATTTGTTCACGCATTACTATATTTTAATGGAGTAAAATCTACCATTTGTTTCAGTTATAAAGGTAAATGTTTAACAAACACTTCGTTTACCCCCAAAGGTAACAAGTTTATCTGGTTTGTTTCGACTGACTATATGGGGCCGCTTATTTGATAGGTCCATAGCTTAACCCGTGAAGGTAAGACTATGGACCTTAAGGTGGGATGGAAGGGTACGTGAGAAAAGGTGTTTTTACTGTTTTTATGGCAAATTTTTTTTTTTTGCCATAATAAATAAAATATGTCTCCTGTACAAACATAGCATTTAATTTTATTCACATAATGACCTCAAAATTTCTTGAATAATCATCAAATCTGTTCTAGAATTTAATGATAATTTTTTTTCTTCATTTAAAAAGTTTGTTTGAGAATGCCGTTATACTCGTGATGTATAGTCAACAACTGTTGATATCAACATGTGTATAAAATTAAACTATATATTTGTACTGGAGCAATATTTTATTTATTTTTTCTAGATTTTTTTTGCCATAAAAACTGCAAAAACACAAACTTTTTTTGGCGCCCCCCTTGCATCCCACATTAACAGTAAACGTATTGTACCTGGGAACCCATAGGTGTCACCGGATTTTAGTTCTTATGGGGAATAAAACGAGCTTATTTTCATTCTAGATTAGAAAATAATTAATTACTACTTACTAAATGAACAAAATTAATAATATGATAACAGTATACGAGTATATTCCATAAGTCCACATTAATAATGTAAGCATCGCTCCAGACGTGAATTTTCAATTTGATGAAAAAACAATTTACATTTTTTTAAATGGTATTAAGAGTGTTACATTTCATTAAATTATTAGGGAGTCTCGCCCCATCGTTAACTACGCCCGTGCGTAAAATGAGTATTCCTAGCTGTCAATATTTTTTACTGGCGAGACTTCAAACTTTTCATGAACCAATCCATCAGTTGTAGGCCTATTACTTTACTTAGATCTCTTAGGCATCCTTAATAGATCCGAGTTAACCATTTATTCAAAACTAAAATATTCATGAGATATAATTTGCAAGAACTCACTTCGCAGTGTAAAATTAATTAACGTATGAAGTGTGAAATTACATGGCATATTTTGCACACAGTGTATGGAAGGGTAAGGGTGAATAAAAAAAAAGGAGGGTAGGGTAAATATGGAGAAGAGGGAGCTGATAGAAGAGGGGGTAAGGGGCTTCTAAGTCTTGCTTTGATTAGTTGGCGAGATAATCGGACTGATATTATGCGCTTTATACTTTAGTCAATTCATTTCATTCCTCCCTCTTATAAAGTCCCTGTACCATTTAATTTCTCTCTCCCCCACAGCCCACCCTTCGTACTCTCATCCCTTCTACCACTTTTCACAAGTCTAAAATTCTCCGAGCACGTGCAAGAAAATGCATATCTCCACCGGCAAGCTGGGTATGGCTTGATTTGGTCGATTCAGAACCTTTCACAACCATTTATTCGAAATTGTGATTTGAGATCTTTAATACCTTTAGGTTATAATTTTGTTAGTCATTTATATTTTAAAATTTTTAAAATACAAATTATTATGGATGTGTTAAGCTTCGAGAATATCTTCTTTCAATATTCGTCAAATTCGAATAAAAGTGCAATTCTGTTCTATGCCTGTGGGAAAAAAAATTGACATGCTAAAAATTTGAAGAAATTGAATCGCGTTTTGGGATAATAACTGGATTTATCAACTTTTTAATGGAACATTTTATAAATTATAATTGCAGTACAAAGCTATACAATTATTCAAAATATATGTTTGTTAACTTGAATTGTTTTTAGAAATATATTTAAACTTTGATTTAGCTTCAGAAATATTAAAAATAATATATTCGGATTGCCTTCAATTTGAAAAAGTATTTTCACACACCTCTCAATTTACATATTTCTCAAACTATTGACCTGCTAGATTATATTTTACTTCATGGTAAATTAGTAATAAAAATACGTTTTGATTTAACAATATTTTTGAAAGTTTTTTAATGATTACGTTCAACTTAAATTTATAAACGATTTAACATAAAAAGCAAAAATTGGTAGAGAAGTTTTTTTTTATATATGAGATGTACCCATAATAACTTGTGAAGATAAAGGAAAAACAACAGTTGTAGACCCTGTGTGAAAAAAAAATCTTCAGAGAATCCTGCCAGGATTCAATCCCAGACCCACCAACCCTGGCAAACCAAACCATAAATACACCTGTATTAATGTTCCCATCGTTGTGGTCTATTTTTAGTTCTCAATATATTAGCACTGAAAAACTATAAAATATTATAATCCTTTACAAGATAATGGAATTAATTCAACTTTAGTACGAAATTGAGATATTAATTTTAAAATGTAATAATAATGGCAGTATTAATAATAATATCTCGGCTTTGAAAATCATCACTAAGGTATCATGAATCGCTTTTGAGCTAATTCTCTTGGTTCAAATACTGGCGATGTCTATATTTTCTTTATAGTCTCACATGATGAGTTTTGAGATCCTCTCTCTTTTGCGAAGCCCAGGTGTAGTCCAATTTTTATATAAAGGACCTTTCTTATCCGACAGGTGGAAAAGTTACAATATGGTTTTTCACGTAGTCATACGTCAAGTCATGGGATCCGCAGCTGTCACTTTTAATAGATAATATTAGTACCTATAAAATAACACTAATAATATGGTAAAATGTTATTACTACTGACCACAAAAAATAATTTTTTTCTAAAATACTCTTTTTATGAAAATTGGACTGTACTAACAACCCTACTTGAATACAGTGCTTGCAAATAACATAAGAATAACAAAAGTAGTAAACAGAAGGGAATGTTTAAGTAAATAGTCTGATTTGGCAGTCTGTGGTTCGACCCCTCACCGCCAAGGTTCACTAGAACTGTTTCTCAACAAATATAGTCCTTTGATGTTAAATCCAAATAATACTGGTAGCCTCTAATTTCTAAAATTCACAACAGTAAACGTGTATTTTTTTCATATCCCTACGTTTCTTACTATCCGTATCCAAGTGTGGATTTCTAGTCTTCCCTTGACAACTGCGAAATGAGGATCAGTTAAATCATTTTTCCATTTAATAATTTCTTTTAAATTTTGCTTTATTTAAAAAAAACTAGAACCGTTTTAATTGTCTCAATTTCACTGATTTTGATTTTATTAAAAGTAGAATAAAGAGATAAGGCTACTGAGAATGAAGGAGGATACATAAATATGAGTTACATACCTTGTACTCATCACAAGACATTGTTAGGATATTCAACTTTCTCAGATTACGGACATGTAGCGTGAATCGGTGAATCATTAGAATGGGCTGAAAGAGAGAGGTTGTAATGAGGTGGACTGGATAGAATTAGCTCAAGATAGAGATAGGGTGTAATGAGGTGGACTGTATAGAATTAGCGCAAGATGGGGATAGAGTGTAATGAGGTGGACTGGATGGAATTAGCTCAAGATAGGAATAGGTGGCGTACTTTTGTAAGCGTGTCAATGAACTTTCAAGTCAATAATGCATTGAGTAAGTAGAATAAATAAAACAGCACCACGATGCGACTCTTGGTTCTTGCTGGAGGTTTTTTCCTTCCCTAGTTGGTCCAAACCCTTATCTCAGTTGGTAGATTGTCTGCCTATTGAGTTAAGAGTCACAAGGACCTGCTTCGGTGGCCGGATGGTCTAACGCATCACCCTCGCAGTAGCCTAGACTGCTGATTACAGGGAGATAGAGGTTCGATTCTTAATCGGGTGTACTGAGGGTGGTTTAAAAAAAATGTTTTCCACGCTCCCTCTATGCAAATCAAGATACAATTCCTCCAAATATAACGTTATTTATCTCTGAAACCATTAGCGTAATTAGTATATAATCTTATATCCCATACGGGTAGTAACATGTGGTAATAAAAAAAAAGTAATGGGTTTGATTCTCGGCAAATGTGAAAAATTTATCGGTGGTGAAATGTGGGGTTTCACTTTCACAATAATGAATTGACGGGTGAGAGGAAGGGGATGTTGAAGGGGGTGGATGATGATGATGATGATGATGTCGATGACTGGATGTTGTGTCTGTTGTTCTAAATTTAAGTTAGTTTATAAGTCATGTGCGGATATAATCAGTCAGCTTAGAAAATAAACGTTAAACACCTCAAATAATAATAATAATAATACTAATAATAATAAACTTAAGTTATCTAAGCTAGGTGTATTCCATTGGATGAGGCGGGATCCTAACTTTTAAAAGTAAAACTATGAGTTTTGACTTACTGGGCTTTTACCCCAAGCAAGGGATTGAAAGTTCCATACTTCATTTTGTCAAATCTGCCCCCTTTTGGGACAGTGTAGTGTTAATGTGTTTCCTCGGATTGTAAACAGAGCGGCCGCCCGCTCCGGGTGAAGAGGGAAAGGATTGGACGGGGAGAGGATTAGAATCATATGTGTGCGAGTATTAATAAAAAAAAACTCTTTACACATCCTCTACTCCCTACTAGTCCTGTAAAGCAGAGCCACCCCCCTTTAGCTTTGGCCTCTTAGCAACCCCAGCACTCTATATAGTATGCCATTACTCACATAGAATGAGGAGGGTGAAGGGGCAATATGAAACAGGGTGAAGTTTAAAACGGTCACTTCTAGTTCACTTTATCACGTGACTGTCACTGGGAAATTGCTTCCGGGTGTATGAATAGCATAATTATAGCTGGCAACCAAATTACTTATAAATAGATAAGTCTATATATTGTAGTAGCTTGCAGCCTTAGGTAAATCTATAGCATTCAAGGAGGATGTAAGACCAAGAACTCATTCTTTCAATTGTTCTAAGTCAGCAGTTACCTACGCGTATCAGGTCAAGTTTTAAAAAACAGAGATTGTTTTGCCAATTAGCATAACACAGAGTATTAGCAAAACTAGTAACTTAGAGAAAACAATCCTCCACTTTTGAAGTCCTTTTTCAGGAAAAAGGGGGCCGGGGAAGGATGCCAGTTGCTAAGGGTCTACATTGAAGGGCTTTACATACTCATCTACCGAGTTAACAGTAATTTATGAGGAGAATATTCTACAACTTGAGTCCCTGTTCAATGCGTAGGAGGACGCCCCAACCCATCTGGAAAGTCTGAGCTAGACAACCGCTCAACGCCGGGTGGCCGTGTGTTCGACACCATTTATAGTTATAATATCGAAGATAGGTCAGGGTTCAGAGCTGCTGAGTAGAGACATTAATAAAACTGTTATTTTTCTTAACTTATTCAACTAGTTCTAAAACCTACATCACATTTATTGACTCGTAGAGTAATTAATATATTTCAATAAAAAAGATCAAAACTAACCCCACGATTATTTGCCGTTACCTACCCATTCCAATAAGCCATCCTGACACGATGGCCCAAGGGTTGGGGTAATAGGGACGAGACCCTCGAATTCCTGAACTTTTGGATCGTATAGTGCTTGAATCCACCTGATTATTTATGGTATTCGCAATTTGAAGATTCGAAAAAAATATCAGATATGAGATTTTATTTTTTTAATCTTGAATGACTGGAATTTGTTTTAGAATCCATTGGTGGCGCTGCTCCAACGTAGTCTTAGGACAAACTCAACCAACAAACCCCAGACCAGGAGTAAATAACCTTTTGGTATTGGAATGCCACTTGGCGGATTCCTTTTAACGCCATACACTTCATGCGCAGTAAGTTTTACTAAAATTATAATGAGTATCTTCCTAAATATAAATTAATGTTTTTTCACGAACCCAAAAACACGTGAAAGCTTTTTTTTGACACTAATTAAAGGAATTCAAATAAATCAATATCTATAAAATAATACTAATAGTAGAGTGTCATCAACGTTGAACGCAAACAAATCTGTTTTGTATATTTTAAAAGGGCATTTTACTATCACAATCATACTCTAATTAAATGATTGGAGCAAGTGTACATTTAATAAAATGTCCCGGAATTAATTACAGGCATAAAATGCAGTTTTTCAATTAAATAAAACATAAAACCTATATATTGTCGTGACCCCCCCTTCCAGTGAGCTGGATCTGTCAGGATAGCTTGCTGGAGGGTTCTGGTCACAGTTAGCTGTGTGGGTTTGAAATAATATGTAAGGCTACGGATTTTTGTTTAATATTAGTACTAAGAGATAATATAAAATGTGATGTTAAATGAAATATGAATTAAATATAATAAATTGAAAGCTCGTGCTTAACTTGTGGAAACTTAGACTCGTGGAATTACTGACACGTCTCCTGACCCCTTGCAGATTTTGAACTCAGGATCCTGGGTTCGACGGTTGCCCTCTAAGCACAAGTGCTACTGATGACCCGAAGACGTAGTCGGCTATGCTCCGGCGTTGGGCAGCGTCTCTACCTAAAGATCTTGATGACATTGGGTCAACCCCGATATTAACCAAATAAAGGCTTTGATAGCCTACTCTGGCCCCTTTTCTCTCCCAACTAGAGTAATATTGTTATGAGTAGTCAGCATTCTCCATTAATATTTCAAATTCGTTATTTCATATTCGTTAAGCCAGCTCTTTTTTTTTATCACGTACGTCCAAGAAATGTATGTGAATCAAAACAAACATTCTAACATTGCTCAGGATTTTGACAATGTGATGGATAAGAGCTGGGAACTTAGCTGTCTTAAGTTGATAACAAAAGGAACTTGCAGATTAATATGTAAGGTAAGGCTGGAAAATTTAGCTATTAGAAAATTAGCAGTTAGCTTAATCGTAAGCACACATATACACTGAGCTAAGAGTCCCGGATTGGATTCCCTAGCGCAGCCAAAAAATGTTATCGTTGATGAAAGTAGGTAAGTACGTTTTATAGTGACGAAAATTATGGCCTGGAAGACTGGATGTTATATACTTTTTGGTCTTGAATTAAGTCAGTTAATATTTAAATGGTTGATATAGTCATTCGTTTCGGAAAGGGTAAGAAAAATGCTCTTAACAAAACAAGGCGAGGAAGTACACACACATTTTCGTGGAGAGAGGTTGGAAAAAAAAATCATATTTGTTAAAAACATCTTAAGTGAACCGGTCTGGTAATGTTCACGTTTAGCAAAATGCAAGACTTTATTTTCTAAACATTTTCATTGCATAGAGATCTATTTTATTTTCAATTTGTAAAAGGCTTATTAGCAAATTCATTTTATGCACTCTTTACAAATTTTATTTTAGATTTTTGAGTAGTTTTTGTTGTTGTAAGTTTGTAGTCATTTTTAACATTTTCTATGTAATTATATTGGTCACGCTTTGAACAGATTTATATTATTAAAATCCAGGCCCTGCCCATTACAAATATTCCAGAATTGTTTAGAATGCTATGCGTATAAAATTAAACTAAATGTATTTACTGAATAAATATGTTATTTATTTTGTCCAAAATGTTTTATGCTATAAGAACGATAAAACCGCCTTTAATTCACGTTGCATTTCATCCCACCTTAAGTCACACATGTTGAACTCATGACAGAGGTTAAACAAAGACTGTTATCATGTTTTGACACCCTCAACTTAATAATTATCATTATATGAAACGGTTATTTAGTGAACTTAACGAAACGTTAACGCCCACACACGGTATCCGGTCGGTCGGCCGGTTGAATTAAACCTCGTTACGCCTATTTTTTTTAATTCACTCTTTATCGGAGCTACACAGATAAAATCACTACGCTGATGACGTAATTGACCCACCTGTTGGGCCAACTTCCGGTTAAGTTGAACTCGCTGAAGGGGAGGCATGGGGAGGGGGGTAATCCACTCACTTTAATTTCTACAACCTTTCGTGATGATAACAACAACAAAAATACCAACACTTTCTTGTATTTAAATGAGGAAAACAAGACATTGAGAAGTGCTCTGTTGGATTCTATTAGACCTATATGTTTTTCTTCTTACGGTTAAGTACACAATAAGACCATTAGACGACAAGTTAAAACTCTGTGACAAATGGAATTTTAAAGTAGGTTCATGACAGTTAAAACATAACCACGTGATGCACTTTCCAACCTGTCTTTATTAGTGGGCGTATCTTAATGAATCATTTGTGCACTTTGTGTTGTGTGTTGTTAAGACTTGAATCCTATGTAAGTCGAGCATCTTTATCTGTAAGTCTTTTTCTAGCCTTGGTTTTTGTATCTTTGGGTTTGCCTACATATTTAAAATATATGGCTAAAGTTATCATATTCTTTAAATTGAAAAATGACACACTGAAACGAGAATTGAACCCAGAAACTTTGGCTTAGCACGCCAATACTCTTCTCACAGCATTGTCGTATTAGTCCAAAGGTTCCGGATTCGATTCCCGCGTCTAGGAATCATTTTTCAATATAAATAATATATTTAGATACGGCTATAACCTTACTCATTAAATAGAAAAAAATTGAACAAGTTATATAATTTCAACATCTTAGTATCCTTTAACAATGTCCACGTTGATTAAATGTCACTTTCACATGGTCTGGTTTGCCTGTGACGAGGATATTATGATTGAATCCACAGTCGGTTTTACTGAGGGTATATATATATATATATATTTTTTTTACTTTCAATTCTTTTACCTAAGTGTGCTATTTTACTGAGGGTATATATATATATATATATATTTTTTTTTTACTTTCAATTCTTTTACCTAAGTGTGCTACACGAGAGAGCATTGAATAGAGTTCCAACATTTAAAAATCCCGCACTTTTTAAGAAGTCGTTTGATTTTTTTTTAATATTGCTCTCACCAAAATGTAGGTGAAAGTTCTGACCAGTTAAAAGAATTTAAATATCAAGTTTAAATTGTTTAAAAAAGTGATAGCTTACTTAAAAACCTTTAAAACAATCCCAAATTTTCTTAATATCATCTGTTGTGAGCTTATAAAAACATGAAATGACTAGATCAATGTTCATTAGCTCTTGCTTTTATTTCAAATGTACAAAGTTTTGCGTTGAGCATAGTTAAATGGAAAAAGTTAAACTTAAAATTTAAACTTTTTTTGTCAAGGATACTCAACCCGCAGCCCTCGGGCTATTTATTGACTATGGTAGTAATTTTTTTTGCTCCCCACTGGTTCATGAAAAATATAAAAAAAATTCAAGAGAAAAAAATGACATATATATATTTTTTTATATAAAACCAACTAATAAAATAAATAAGTATTTTACGTTATTTTATAAAGGATTTTTGCTTTTTTTGCGCGAAGAAAATATTGCGTTTTAATACAAATGTACTTCTAACCGAAAAATGACAACTCTAGTAGACAAGACGAATCGTGTTACCTCGTGCTATAAAAAAAATCCAAAAATAGTGAAAAAAAACCCTCAGAGAATATACATCACGAGAAATCTAAATATCTAGTGTGAGTATATGTGTATAGGAATAAGCTAATACAAATATTTTTAATATTCATTCATTCGAATACTGTCGGTACAATTTTGCAGCCCACGAGCCCACAAGACAGAAACTTTGGCCCCTGGACATATAAGAGGTTGAAGGGCCCTTGTTTTAAGTAGTCAGAGAAACCTGTTAATAACTCTCCCCTATATTTTATCAAAAACTATATTTTAAAATATCAAACATCTTCTTAACTAATCTGAAATTTCTAAACGTCTATAACTCATCTCACTGCCTTACCATGCTGTACCATCAAGTTATTTGAATTAATATTGTGTAGAACCTTCACTTTGACAATCTAATAAAAAAAATAATTTTTTTAAATTTAGACATTATTAAAATATTTACAACTGTCACAACTATTTATTTTTAAATACTCGTTAATAAACGTAAATAATATGTGGTACGTTAAACGAGTCCAAAATTCAGCTAGTCCTTAAGTGGTAAATTTGTCAGAAAAGTTTCAGCATCTCTTCCTTAGACTATACGACCACCGTACTGGGTAATAATAGTATAGCAGTGAGGATATAAAATATATTCACACGCTATATTATATATTTTTTTAAAACCTACCTTGCTCTGCATGGCTTCCCATGTGTGCTATGAACATGTAAATGTACTTGTAACAAGTGTTTCATGTTTAGACCGTAAGCTAATGTTGAAGGAGGAGTTTTATAAAAATAGAAATTCTCCTAATAGGCTGACGGTTATGGAGGGCGTTGACGGTCTGTTTGGAGAGTCACTCACTGTAAGAGCACAAATGCTCAGACAACGAATTATAAATGTTAATTATTTCGCGTGAGAGCGGCAGGGTTCCTCAGTTAAGTCTGAACTTATTTAGTAGCCCCAGTATTTTAAGTAGTCTTCTTTTTAATTTTTCTCTTTCTCTATGTCTAATTCTTTTAAATGTTTAATATTCCGTTTGCTCTGAGTTAAAGAAACACAGTCAATGGAACAATAAAAAGGTACCGGTTACTTTTTCATTATTATTCTGAGGTATTATAACGCCCTTTTTTTCTGAACCGACTGATTATATAAGCACATTTACTAAAAAACTAACTTCAATATATAAAAGATACAACACCCAGCTTCCCTGCCGCTAATTCATCACATCACAAATTATATATTTTATGGTCATGCCGTGAATCGAACCCGGGGTCCTTAGCTCAGTAGGCAGATATGCTACTGACTGAGCTAAGGTGTTGGACGGGACTGATCGCCTTTAGAAATTCTAGATGTATGTGTCTAGGTGACCATAATCTAGTCTTTAAGAGATGATTATAATAATAATATATTTATTTCTTAATATATATATTTGAATGGGTTCCAATTAGATTACTGATATATGATTAAATTTAAGCCACATATTATAAACGAAACAGAGATGCCATAGTTCACACTACCGAAAACTACCGGTTTTATTTTAAAGAAAATATTAGGTGGTTGATTGTCTCATATTTATCTTAACTTTTTTTTTTCTAATTTCTGTCTAACGCTGTAACCAATGGCATAATTTGAACACAATCGATGAATTTTACAGTGGAGCATAGATTTAAGCACCATTTGTAGCGTAGCGAAAAATGTAAGTACACTACTATGAACAATCAGATCTTTATAATAATTTAAAAAAACTGACAAAATAGTTCAGCTTGTTAATATAAAATAATCTTTATTTTCTCATTAACAAGGATAAATTAATTTATGAATGTTTTTACCAATCCAAGGTCTATATAATACTGTATATCAAAAGATAACCGTTATACAAATATACCAGTAAACCCTTGCGAAACTTTTGCATATTAAAACTCCCCCCCCCCTCCCCCACACACACACATACACACAAAAAAGATTTAGTCTTTTGTTGGGTTGTTTAAATTAAATTTCAGCAAAGTGTATAAACAAAATAGCAAAGAGAGTTTATTTTCAGTAATTGAAACAAATATTTTGTTAAATTTTTCTTTTAACCTAATTTTTAAACAATATGTTTTAACGTAAACTAAGTATGCTATGTCAGAAGTCGGTAAAAAATCCTATCCACTGATACCTTATTCATGGCTGTAGGCTTTGTATTACTTGAGAAAAATGGATGTTGACAACAGAAATAATATATAGGATATATGTATATATATATATATATACTTTATATATTTATATGTATATATAAACGTTATACTAACGAGGATGTTTCTGTATGTTTTTCAAAATCTTAGGTCTCTTATTATTTAAAAAATAATTTATACCTATAATTTAAACATATAAAATATAAACTCATATAATCTAGAATGTTTATCTTACGAAATTAAATTTTGAAAACTATAAATATATCCACGCTTATGGCCAAATAAACTTATAGGTATATATGTTATTAAATGAATTAAAAATGAATATAAAAAATAATATCAAATAAAATATAATATAATGAATCTTTCATCCCCAAGATGATTAGAACAAACAATTAAAACTTAGTCAAAACAGCAAAACAGACTGTATCCTCCCGTAAATAAATGGTGAGTTCACTTATGTTACATTACAAATGAATTCCTACTTATTACAGAACAAAGCCCAACACAAAAACTTTAACTTCCGTTTTCATCATTTCCTTTTCTTAAGTTTTGATTTTCCTTTCTTTATTTTTTCTCTTCTTAATGAATTTAATTTCCATATTCACGTTCTTCTGCAACGCGCGGACATGTCGAGTCTTGACTCGTGTAATTGGGTGGCTGGCTCGCACATACACACACACACACGTCAAGTGTGTGCTATTTCCCTGCTTTGAAACGTGTTTAGAAACTAACACGCGTGCATTGAAAGTGAGCATATGGATTGCCTTTGTTTCAAAAGTTGCAGCCACACACAGCGGCATCCACTTCAAGAACAAAAGAAGCAGTTCAGTTTGGCTTTGAGGACACGTCGGCACAAAAGTGGTCATCAACGTCATAAATAAAAGTTAAAGCCCAAACAATTATTATTTTACTCCCACGTCTCGTTACCCTTTTAAGCTATCCGCTTATTTATACAAATGGATTAAGAATTAGTAAGGTATAATTTATAGGAAGTGTACCAAAACTTGCGTGGAAGGTGATTGAGAAACAATTCAGGAAAAAATCGATCGTCAGTACAATCAACCAGGATACAAACCCAGATATCCTCGTCATCGGCAGGCTCCTATTGCAAGAGTAATACCTTGGCCTATACCGTTTTACCACCGAAGCGAATTATTTTAATCACTCTTTATTTTCCACCACGTCTTCATACCTGTTTGAGTTATATACTCATTTTAATTAGGACAGTAGTAGAAGGTTTAGTAAGGTAGATTTTATAGGAAACGTACCAGCGTTTGTGTGTAGGGATTTTGTTTAGGTTTTGAGCCACCAACCTAGCCGTAACCCGAAAAATATCAGCCTGACATTAAGATCTCATGTTCACCAGTGTGAGCGAGGAACATATACTTGGCGCCTAAAATAAAACCAAGGTAGCCTCTAATGTTGTATTGGTGCCTAACTACGTTATCATTCCTCCTTACCACGCAGTGAAGAACGGAAACAAATTATACACAAATTCCGTAAATGGAACATTACCAAACTTTTCACTTTAAGTCCCCTCGAGGAATTCACCTGACTAGGGATGTGAAAAAAGTATCGATACTTTAATAATATCGATATTTTACTTTCGATACTAGTATTTTTACACTCGATACTTTTTTTTTTTCAGATAATTTTAATGTTATTAGTATTAACACTGCGGTATCAGATCGGTATTGAATGAAACAACTTTTTTGTTATCTTCGCTTATGCTTGGATTAAATGTTTACTATGGTTAAATTATTATTAGCACCGTGTCTTACTACCCGTTCGGGCTACACCCACGTCTACTATGGTTAAAGAAGGGTAAAGATAGATTGAACAAAATATATCACTTAACATATTTAGCTATTAAATGACTTTCCATAAGCTACATTTCCATTTACATTTTGAAATCTGGTATAATAAAAACCTTTTATAATATCCATTATAAAATACTATCTACCTACCATACCGTCCAAGTTCCAACACATAACACAGACGGGATGGACCTAAATATACTATAATATGGTTAACTCATTATAATCTTCAGTGTTTATATGCATATGAAAATACAATTACTATGCAAAAGTTGAAATTATTATTTCTAGATTTAAAAAAAACTTTTTTCAGATTAACATTTTAATACCAATACTTACTGTTATCGATACTTTTCTTTCGATACTAGTTGGTATCGATATTTTTCTTCCGATACCTTTAATGAGTACAGTAGCAATACTTTTCTTCCAATACTACACCCCTACCCTTAACCCCTGCACTGGCTCAGTGTTAAGGCAATTAGTCCTTTTCATTTGTCGTGGAAATACACAGCCATGGGAACCAACGGTTATCTTCAGGTATTTTTTATTGTTTTGCAATTTTATTTTAGGAAACGGTTTGTTCAAGAATAGAATCACGTTTATTAAGTTATACTTTTTATATACACACCTCTTCTATAATTTTAACAGTGATAAAATATCGATAAAATTGACATTTATCAATAGAAAACTGCCGGTTTCATAACAAAAAATAAGAAAATGTAACAATTAATAAACATCGATACATTATCTTAGAAGGAGGGTTGAAAATATTGGTTCACTCGTTCTCGAGAAAACTGATATTTCCAAACGTATTACTTTTCCGCAAGACTTGTTCGGTAGCTAGTGCCATTTACGGTTTCCGTGATCCATCTTTTCTTGTTGGTGCGGAAGGATACTTTGGTGGGTTGTGAAGCCATGCCGAGCCTTTCACCCTCCCGCCGACCATCCCACAAGATAGGTTTTAGATTTGCACTCGACAGGACCAAGGGCGTTAGATAAAGATTGCATCAAATCGATTTTGAGGATGAAGTCTATTTTAAAATTATGGCCCGGTGGACAGGGTGCTTTTTTCCTCTTATGATCTCTCAATAAAATATCAACCAGTCCCATGGTGTAGTGGTCAGTGCACTTGGCTACGATCTTAAGGGTCTCGGGATCGATTCCCAGCTAGTACCTTGGGGATTATCTCAACGCTTGGTTAATTAGGCTTAAGTTAGGTTGTAATAATTTCTACTGGTTACACACCCTCATACTCACTATCAACATCATCTAACTTCATCGGCACATGGAAAGAGCCTCCACGGAAATGATGTATGATTAGTACATTTGGGTGTCCTCTAATAAACGGTACATTAGTACTGGATAATCTTTCCACAACTGTCTTAAGAGTGTTGTAGCCCAGACGAGTATTATTATTATTATTACTACTACTATTATATAATAACCTCCACTCTCCAAGTTAGTTTGAGCTTATCTCCTCTAAGTTACCTTCCAGATCCTTAACCCTAATATCAAGCTATTTCTTATCCTTGTGCCAAAAGCACGAGGGTCATAAAACCTTCCTGGAATCAGACATAGGCGCAGGAACTATTTCTAATAGGGGAAAGTTTTATGAAAAATTGTGTTACGATTTTATCATGATTTTTGCGACCAGTAACATTGGAAAAGCTTCAATAGACTCATCCTTTACTGGAATGGCTTAATATTTCTTAACATACACACATGAGTCCTACGAGTCCTTAATATATGGTTTTGTAGTTCTGTAGGAGAAAGTAAAATAAGTGTAGCCTATTTATGAGCAAGCCTTTAACTTCAAACAAGTTCACTGTTTTTATCAATCAAATTATGACTTGATTTAAACTATAAACTAAAATAGAGCAATAAAGATTAGTTATAGCTAAAATAGAAGTTAATGTGCAATTATAACTCGCTTTACTTGTTGGGAGCTCCGCCCCCAAACCCCCAAAGAGTTTTCTTTGCAAGTGGATGTAAACTAATATAATTCCAAGGCGATTTTTTGATAGGTTTTAACGTTTAACCACAAGAGACCTCCAAAATAAATGTCCTTACCAACTTTAAAGTTGCTCCGACATATTAATTTTTTGTTCTGGGGTTAAAAATTAATTTTTTTAAACTTTTTGGAATTTTCCCATTTGTTACAGGCTAGAAGCTATAAGTTTGCCAAATTTCAAGTTTCTAGCTCATCTGGAAGTGGGTAAACATTAATGTCAGTGAGTGAGTCAACCATGTGGCTTTATAGTATTATAATGTTCATGAAATTTCAATATTAAAGGTTACTGAATAGGCTGAGACCGAGAAATTTTCTTTACTTTGTATTTACTTTTCAACTTTTTTTTTACAACTTTCTTATATACAGTTCATAAATATACAAACCCCCTACGATATTATATATACATGATTTTATATATATACTAGCTGACCCGGCAAACGTTGTTTTGCCATATAAATAATTTTTAAGTAATTTCTAGTGTAGACAAAA
>CABFOV010002082.1:64194-94204 GCA_902141375.1 Timema poppense | reverse complement strand
TTGAAATAACGGCCGGCTATGAGTGACGTCACTGTAATCTTGGTCAGCAGCACCGAGGCCTTGTGTAGTCTAGGTGGTGTTGCCAGAGGCATCTAACTGGCAGAAAAAGTCAGGGGAGGAACGCTCTACCCAAGGTCATCCAAATTTCAAAAATGTCTTGGGGAGGACAACTCCATATAGCTTCTAGATGCATGTAATTTTGAAGAATTCTTAGGCGAATACCACCCCAAATAGTCTAGTTTCTGAAATAATTCAAGTATCAAACTTTTGTCAGTGGAAGACCACTTCAAAGATTATCCTATATAGGTATCTAATTATAGTAAAAAATTAAGGTGGGGATCACTCTAAATAGCTTCAAGGGGCATCCAAATTTTAAAAAAAATCTAGGTGAGTAAGACTTTAAATGGCTTTAAAAAAATCAAGGCACAGACTACTTATAGCTTCTATAATGAACCATTTTTGAAAAAATTGTTGAAGGAGGGTCACTCCAAATAGTTTATAAAAACAATCTGATTTTTAAAAATTGGAGAAGATGACCACGGTTTAAAACATACACATGATCAAATATGAATGGTAAACTATAAAATGGCTTCAAACAGAAATCTAAATTTGTAATTTATAATTATTATTCCCCCTATGAAAATTATCTGTATCCGCTCCTGTATGCTACCCACTCCATCAAATGAACACGCGACAACATTTGCAATTTGAATTCCTAAATTGTTAAGCTCTGACTAAAGAAATGCATACAATTCGTTACGGCTATAATTATCTACTACTATGTTGCAGTAAACTTTTGTTTACTTTAACATGATTCACAAAACTAACACAAAGAGCTAACTGATTTATAAGGCCCACCTCTTGTGTACCATCTATCTACCATCCAACTATAAACAATTGATTCCTGAAGATTTCTCAAAATTAAATTTTGATCCAATAACTTTTTTATATTGATATTAATTTTTTTAGTTAAAAACATATCCATCTCCCTTCTCATACCCGTGTCACAATACAACGCAAAATTATTTTTTCCTGAGAAGGGACATCTGGAGGGGAAACACTTCTTCTCCTCAAACTTGTATAGGATGAGGGAAAACATCATTGTTTAAAATATGTGAGTATATTATGGCGCAAGAGATTTTATTACCTCCTCCTGAAGAAAATCATGTCCCAAACTGAACATAAATTGTTATATTATATCTGCCGCGGGCCCCCTTTTGTAAACCCTTGGCCCATTCTGGTCGGCAATCGCCGACTAGCCGACCTGGCCAGGCCGACGCTGTTTCAACATATGTAAATATGTATTTTTAGATAGTGTTTGTAAGAAATATATTATTAATAGAACTACTTGATGGCATCATCAAAAATAGCAACACTGCTCTTGGATATATTAATTGAATTAATTTAAATCTTGAAAAGGAAAAATTATCTGCAGAAGTACTCTACATGGATCGATTTTTTTAAAATAAATCAAAACATATTTTCAGATGCTGTTTAATCTGAGATGTGTTAGTGAGATTATTTGCTGGTATTGGGTAAATGTACAAAGCAATTTTAATCTTGGTTAAATTGTTTAATTTAATAACTTTCAATGGCATAACATAATCTAAGAATTTGCATGTTTTATTGAAATATGTGTGATAAATAACCATTTATAAATATTAGTGAGTAAAAATATCATCATATTACGTTTCGTCGAAAGTATGAGTAGGTTTCATAATTTATTTCACAACTATGAATGACAAACTATAATAATGTAACAGGATTTCCTTTAGAATTTTACGACATTAGCTCCAAGGGGAAAATCATTGTTTTAAAGAAAACATGCTTTTGTTTTCTTGTGAATTTTGGCGTAATTTTACCTTTTTAAAGTCCATTAGGTGAATGTAGTAATTTTCCAATGCCAGTTTTTACTTTCTCGCTATCTTACAGGTAGAGAAAATATTGTGATCGTCAAAAAATCGAACTCGAGATTTTGATGAATCTCGACGTTTCATGACCCCCCGAATCCGATAAGAAATATTTTTGAATTTCCGTCTGCTGTCTGTCTGTATGTCTGTACCTCCAACTAGAGCCTAAAATATTTTACCAATCGGGCTAAAACTTGGTATCTAGGGTTTTCATAGGGTTGCCCCGAGAGGTTTTGTAATTTGATATCTAACCCTAAAATTAAGGGTAGTTTACTGGAGGGCAAAAATAAAAAAGTAGTTTTCTCAAAATCGGCTCAAACTGTTTTGATTAAATTTCATTACTAAAAATTTTTAAATATTCCAAACAAAATGGCTACTCTCAATATTTCG
This sequence comes from Timema poppense, assembly GCA_902141375.1. NCBI lineage: Eukaryota > Metazoa > Arthropoda > Insecta > Phasmatodea > Timematidae > Timema > Timema poppense. Next base: position 91,904 of record CABFOV010002082.1, on the reverse strand, counting down.
GCAAAATTAATTTAAGGGCTCCGGTCTGATGCGTAAATTCTCATTTTGTATCATATCGCCGAGACTATTTGAGAAATGAAATTACTTATTATTACAAATATGTAGATCTATTTATAATACAAATATTTTAAACGAAACATATTTTTTAAAAACCAATAACTTTCAAGTTATACGAAAATATATATATTTTTTAACTTTTCGAACACTAAAGGTAAAGTATTGCGACCGTAAAAAAAACCTAACGTGAAATGTTGATAGATGTTGACATCTCATGACCCCCCGAACCCTAAAAAAAGGTATTTGCAATGCCATCTTTCTGTGTGTCTTTTTAAACTTAAAATTAAGATTAGTTTAAGAAAGGGCGAAAAGAGAAAAAATAGATTTTCTCAAAATAGGCTTCAACGATTTTGATTAAAATTCATATCTAGGCGTTGATTAATATTAAAAATAAACCGACTATTTTCATTTTCCCGTAAAAATGACTTTTAGGGTACTTTACAAGCTGAAATTTACGTATCTCCACAACTATTTGAGATACTAAATAAATTATCATTGCAAAATTGTAGTACTATTAAAAATAAAGTCTTTTATATGGAATATATTTTTATAAAACCAACAGTATCTTAGATATTGGCAAATATATTAATACAATTTTGGAAGCTTTAGTCGTAAAGATATACTACATGAGTTTTAACGCAATAATTCTCCAATGCCATAGAGTAATTAAATATAAGTAAGTCTCTCAAAAAGTTTATGTTATTTTTCCTTAAACCTCTTAGGAAAATTGTTTGTACAACAATGATCTATCTGCTTCATTTTAGACTCAATAGTCAATATTTACATTTTTTATTGGTTAAAATTTATAAATGAGAAATTTAATAGCAATGCGATGACATGAAGATGTGCAACACCTAATAAAATGTCGAAAATTTTACCCGGAAATCAAAATTTTAATACGAAATGTTGACCCTTGTGGACCCAATATTGATCTTTTTTATCGGCCCAAACATACAATTGAAGACATTAATTCTTTAAAAATAAAATTATTAAATTTAAATCCGCGATTCAAAAAGTGTTTTACATCAGTATAGTGCGATTTATTCTTGGGTTTGCTAGTGTATAATATTTTGATTCACATATTTTACGAGTTTTGAGTAAATATTTCCATTTTAAACAATAGAGCGAGAAAGTCCGTGTGGAGCTCCAGACTATTTATTTCATAAGCAAAAATCCGTATTATTTGTATTTAAAAATCATTTCATGGGAAATCACTGTAAACTTAATTTCAAAAGGCATTATTATATTTTTTATTTTAGTATTATTAATCTTGAGTTTAGAAATATGTTTTTAATTAAGAAATTAAAAACTTAATTTTAAAATATTTCTTTACTTGAAATTAATGTTGTTTTATTATTAGTTGTAAATGTGTTTTCTGAAAACAAAGTTTTAGGTAATATATCACAATATCAAAATTGAAAATTTACCTCGTGATTTATGTGGTAAGATATTTATTAATATATTTCAAATCACCAAAGTCTAAGTATGTATTGTATTTACATCAGTCAAGAAAATTAATTGTACTTCCCGATGAGTTATTAAGTTGTAAATTAGTGAAATTGTAAAAATAAATATCAAAAAGAAAGTGTATTTTTATATTTTTCAATAAATGTGTACGGTTTAACATAGTATTAACTTGTTTTATGTCTGATTGTCTAAATGTCTGACCACCAAGGAAATGTATCAAGTCAAAATCCAAAAAGAAATAAAAGATAAGTTTTAACTCTAAATCGAAAAAGAAATTATCGGAGATTATAGCGCACTATTAGCTGGCATTAGATCATGAAAGTTTAAGAGTATACATGGTGGAACCATATTAAATACATGTGCTAAGGTCCCTGCTATTATTCACCCTCAGCCTTGACTTCCCTACTGGTTTAATATTAAAAGAGCATTGAAAGTGTGTTTATAAACAGAATGTATACTTAAAGAATGAAGAGAGAAATACGAAAACAAAACTGGAGAGATGCACAGTGTTCATTTTTTTATAGAATAACTTATAAGACTGTACATTTATTCAAAGGAATTTTATTTGTAAGCTCCTAAAACCATAAATCTATAAAAACATAAATCTGGGTTTATCCCAATACTAGACAAAATAAAAAACCACTAAATTGTAATTCGGTTCAGCTTTTGATTCTTTGATTGTAGGCCTGTAGGCCTAGTGCCAATCTATGAGGTGACATCAACGAGCTTAAGTTGAAAGAAATCATTTAAACTTTATTTTAACACAAATGTTAACTAAGGTAACAGATACAAGAAAGGTAAGACACAGAAAACATTTTATGGACGAAACAATCAATTAAATATGGCGGCGCGTGTTTCCGGCTTCATGATCGAGCCTTGGGGGATTCCGGAGATGAAGCGTGAAATCCAGCCATATAAAACTGTGCCAAGGTCACTTTGTTGTCATGGAAACGAATCGAAAAACAATGCAAAACACGTCCATCAAACGGCAATACAGCCATATCCGTTTTAGCTCAGTAGAAAGGTATAGTTGAATGATTTGTGAATTGTTTCAGCCGCCGTGTCCATGTACACAAGAGAGGCGTTTCAAGGATACTTCTTTGATCTGGTAATGGGGCTTGTTTGTGGGTGAGGAATATAGAATCACTGCGTGACCAGGTAAGTTTCATATAATTGTTGGGCAACCATAGTGGTTATAAGCACGGACGTCGTTAGCGTGGGTGGAGTAGGGGGGGTCACGTACCCCCTTCCCGAATATTTAGCTTGGACACTCTTAGCACCACCAAAGAAACCATAAGTGTTTTGGTAAGAACAAATTGTTTGTAGCAATGTATAATTGAAGTTATCTTACTTATATTACCCATATAATTATTATCTTTATATCATCAGTATTATTCAGTTGGTACATAATTATTTTTATGTTTTCGCTTAAAGTTGTGATGGGTCCATTCTGTTTCCCCTAGTCCTTAAGAGCAAGCGACCCTTACGTACAGTACCCATCCAAGTAAACCAATAATTTTAATAAAAGCTTATGACAAGTTATTTTCTATATTTTTCTTTTTCATATAATCAGAAGATATTAAAGTCTTGAAAATTTTCGACCTCGAAGCGCTGATAAAACTTTAGGTTTTATGTTCCCCCTGAACCAAAAGAAGTGGAATTTACAATTTCGGTTTCCTTGTCTGTCCCTGGGCACAGATCAGAAACGGTTTGATGGCTCTTGTTCAAACTTGATATTTAGGTGATTTAGGTCTTTAAATCAGATTTTTTTTAAATTTTGGCCCCAACCCTTAAACTAAGGATAGTTTACTGATATATGATTTTTTTTTATTCAAATTTATTTTATATATGGCTCTAACGAGTTATTTTAAATTGATATCCAAGAAATGTTTGACCTTACAAATTAAACAGTGCTTTTTAAGGTAAACATTTGTTTGCGGTAACGATAAATGATTTTTGAAAAATCAAAATATTTCGAATTTGCCTATAAAGATTTTATTTAAAATGGGTATCTTAAGAGTGTTAGGTATATCGAATAAAACTGTAAACAAGTACTTCTTATAAAGATAGTTTACTGAGGTTTTTTTATTTGAATATTTTAAAAATGCCTCAAACGATTAGATTCAAACAGAATATATGTTGATTATTTCATTATAAATAGCTAATATTATAAAATGGGATTTCTTGTTAAAAAATTAATAGTAGCTTAGCTTAGTAATGATAATTTTTTTTTTATTTAGAATATTTTGAAAATAACTGATTATTAGGTCAAAATAGGTAATTAGAGACAATTGTATGTAGTAAATATTGTATGATGATTTTTCTAAAATAAATAAAAAGAAGGTTTTTTGGCAAATTATAACACATATGAAATTTTTCCAAAATGATATCTTAAGATTAAGTTTAAAATGGGTATCTGGAAATGATTTTTATAACGAATAATAATAATACTTTATTTTTACTAGATAATAAAATATTTTAAAGTTTGTTTACAAATAACTTATTTTTGAAATGATTTAATTTTGACTTTTGTTTAAAACGTATATATTAAAGCTTAGGTATTTATTTTGATTACTGATTAATAATATGATGGGTTTGTTTTTCTGAGGAAAATATCTTAAGGGTAGTTTTCTGAGAACCTATTTTAGAACAGATTGTTTCGCACCATTTGTTTATTTGAGGCATTGTAATATGAAGGGTATTGAATGAGCACAGTATAAAAATAATATGTCACACACTGGATACATTGAAATTTCAAAACTCTCACCCATTTATTGCAACAATTTAATCATCGTGGTCCAATATGTTTAGTATATTCAAACTATAGTAGAGAGAACCGAATCCACAAATAATCTATAAAGTTAACTTAAATCTAGAACAAACACAACCCCCAATCCCCCTGCCATCAACTCCTCATTTTTAAATGAGAAACTACAATTTCATAAATGATAAATCTTTCAGCCATTCCAGGAATTTAACACGGGTAGATCTGCTACTGGCTACGATAAAGTGTCGGATGACTTATTTTTAAAAGGGTGTATCCCCAACACATATGAAGAGTGCCCCTAAAATTCTCAATTTGGGAAAAAATTACATAAATAATAGCTTCTAAACGTTCTAAGTAGATTTGTTGGTGCAGTCGCCGATCCAAAAGAGGAATAAAAACATTGGTTGTATGTATGTGTGTGTGTGTGTGTGTGTGTGTGTGTGTGTGTGTGTGTGTGTTTTGACCATTCTCTTCAATAAAAAATAACACATCTTTTCACTGCGTCTTTCCACCAATCCAGGCTACCCACATTAAACTATACTAGGCTAATTGATTATGGAGTAAAAAGGCAAAATTGAGATAAAATATACCTGTAGGACAACTAGTTATAATTGAGTTATAAAAAGTAGTTCTCTGAGGATATAACTGGATGATTAGCAAAATAGATGGTGTTGTACTTAAGCAGTTCTCGAGAGAATATTAAAGATAATCTTGCTTTGAAAAGTGAACACTGAGCACAAAAATGTAAGTTATGCATATACTCGAAGCCAGCTCGTGTCCTTTTGCTGCCCTAGGCAAAGCATGAAAATGCCACACTCGACACTCTCCCCTCTCAATACACTAACAAATATATGTTCTGCTATAAAAGATGATAACACAGCTGTTTTTCTCAAATCTTTAAGTTTTAGAAACTTTATTCAAGAAAAAAACATGAGGCTATTCAAGATCAAGTAACTTAAAAACTAAAATCACCGAATCTCATTCACAGAAACCCCTTTCTTTGAATCACATATTTTAATAATATTGTACCTATATATACTTCTCATAAAGAAAACATATTGAGAATATTTTATAAAATCAAATTAAAAAGTTTTTTTAAGTCTACACGCTCACATTTTGAGCAAAATCCGAATATTTAGTGACTATAACATATTTTTAAGATTATTTTATTTACTATTATTTATTATAAATATTTAAAGTGACTTTATGAACCGACTGATTAAATCAACACACGAAAGTTTCAATGAGCGAGAGTGAAAGACCTTACAAATTTTGGCGAGAGTGGGAGTTTCACATACCTTCCAGAGTTATTTTACATGCCCCAACTGACATGATACTAACGGCTTTAATTCCCCTCCGAAGGAAGTTGCGCTATGGATTTTTATCGATCAAGTAAAATCCGTCGACCCCAGGTGGGTTTCAAACTACAAACATTGGGTTCTGAAGCGAGCACTTTATCTGTAGGTCAAATATTTTAAAGAAATAGGTATGATTGCTATTCAAAATTAATATTTTTGAAGCATTGTATTTTTGTTTATTACATGATCTACATCTTTACTTCTTGGGTAATAAGTACATTTAAAAAAAACAATGACTATAAATTTCATATTTTTCCACTCTTCCAAATCTGCTGCCCTAGGTAAGTGACTATCCTGTCACTCCTTCCACCTTAAAACTGGCCCTGCATATACTTTCATATATATATAATCCATATTGCACTCGTATAAACAAATGATGGGACTCTAGGAGTGAAGCAGAGTTAGTAATTATTGTGATTTTACTTTTTTTTAATCGATGTTAACATGTGGGTGTAAAGACGTAGGTGGATTGTAGTCTGCGAAAAACAGCCTTGACCAATAAAAGTTGTCGGGTGGACATGAATGTCTCCCAGCGCTTACCCTACTTTCAAGTGTGTAGGTTCTTCAGTCGGGGATTCCCCACACAGTGTTTACACGAGGCACTCCACAGAGAAAAGGTCACTTGAGCTCAACCTTGTACACTATTTCTGATTTATTGCACTAGGTCAGGGACTTGTTACTTCTAGTCAGAGATGGACATCGTAGATTAAACTCTGATTTTTATAAGAATCCCACTTTAGAGCTTAACATTGATTAAAAGGACTAAAATTTGTAATTCTAGAAATACATCTTAATTCAGTGGCTGAGTGGGGGGAGGGGCTGATGGGGGCGATTGCCCCTCCTACATAGAAAATAATCCAAAAAATTGAAACCAATACATTAATGTTGGGGCTGAATTGTAACATTTCTCTTGCCCTATCTCGATGAACTAATCTATATACACCCACTTAGGAGGCCTCATGGTTGAAGGTGCTATTCTCACAGTAGACTAGACTGCTGATGACTGGGAGATCAAGGATCAAATCTTGTTCATTTGTATCGAAGGCTGAAGGTTTTTCCAAAATGGTTTTCCACTCCTCCTCCGCGCAAATGCGGGTACACTCCCTATTAATACAGCCTTTCTTATCCCTTTAGCTAGAACGGGTAGTAAGATGCGGTACTAAAAAAAGTTATCAAAAGCTTCCAGTAATACTTTCTCATTGTTACTGTATAATCTATACTTACATATGAGCGTATAACCTAAACGTGTAACAAGACGCGATGCTTATATTATATACATTATTAGTTAAAAGAACAAAAAATGTAAACATAATTGTAATATTTTTTTCCACCATTGTGGTAACATGAGTTTCCAGTTTTCAAATAACGAGCTTCTTAAGAAAATCAGACTTTAGCTTACTTCTCTCTCATGTGAGGACCAAGGTGTTTCCAGGATGAGTTATTAAACTGTTTTCTTCTGCCGCACCTTGCTAAAGGACAGGGTCATACCGAGAGTTTAGGGGACGAGGAGAGGGATACTTAAGGTGGGTCATAGTAAGGTCCTTCAAAAGGAGATGTCAAGGATTATTTAATATTGAATCCTACTTTAGTTTACAGATTTCTTATACATAATTGTAATTGTTGAAGTTAAGCATTTTAAATGACTTCAAAAATGCATACACGCTAGAGAAGAACAAAAATATTAATAATGATTTCGTGAGTGAGGTGTATTGAACCTCACAACAACATTCCTTAGGTATGGCCCGGCCCCAGTAAGGGGGATCCAAAGACGAAAAAAGAGGGAAGAGGGTAATTACAAAGACGAGCTAGTTTCAAGAGGATCCACATTGTTTGTTGAACGAGAAATATTTCACATTAGGAACTGGTACACTTACCCTAAATATCAAATAGATGCGTAAACGATGAATTAGTAAACTTTAAAACCTCTCAAAAATATGTTAATCAAGGTATTGCCGGTTGCTGTACACGAGCACATACGAACGTGAACACAAAATATTTGGTACATTTTAACTTTATTAAATGATATTGATAAATAATCCCTGAAAAGGTCCTCACACACCAGAATAGTATCGTATCCTCATCAGAGGAAGAAGACAAGGTATCACTCATTATAATTAACAGAACAACAATACACTCGCGTATTTCCACTGCGTTGCTCTCAGGTGGCGAAAGATAATTGTAAGGTGTGGTGGGGTGGGGTAAACGAGAACTTGGGTTATGTGTCGTATCTACGATCTCGGTGCGCAGGACCGTCGCGGCAATAAGATACGGGTGATTCGCGGCTGTTGTATATGCTGCCACTTGTTCAGTATTTAAATGCACAGGGTTGGTGAGCTGTATGCATAATAGATTTCTACCTATTGTATAATAATAATAAATAATAACAATTATAGTAATATAGTACATTTTAGTGTATGGCTTGGTAACAAGGTCATGAGCAATGATAAAAATGAGCTAGCTCTTATGATTCCAGCATGCTTCAGCAAGCTGGCATATTTATAATGGGATGTTTAACTAATAATCAATAATTGTGTTGAATTACTCATGACTCCCTTTTCTTTAACACAATACACAAATAAAATGTATCATCTTCCTCTAAGTCCCCATCAGAGATGTTGATTACCTTGTTTTTAGATTTTATATTGTGGTTTTGGCCTTGATTTAGCTGATAAAGGTTTAATTTAGAGGACGTTCACCTGCATTTGCGTGGAGGGAAGAGTGTATAACCATTTCAGAAAGATCTATATGATAATACTCGTGGGTACTCAGTTTTAACTATACTGAGTTTGGCTGGCACGTGTGTTACCCTTTCCCATAGCAAGTGTGTCAACCAACCCCGTATCAATTTCAAGTATGTATAATCGATACTCTTTCTAGAATAATGTATAGATTTTCTGAGTTTAAAACAGTTATTGCACAAATTAAGTCTCCCTTTTGAACATATAAAGACATATACTTCTTAATAGTTCAATTTTACAAAATAACTAGTAAAATCTTGCAAAATCACTCACCACAGCAATAATTAAACTAATCGGTCTTACTCGAACACAAATCGCATTAACGCCTCGAAACTAACATAACATGATTGTCTTGTTTATCTTAACCAAAGCTGAATTTAGTGTTGCGCTAAATCAATTTTTTGAAAGAGTTATTAAGCCTGTGCCAACTTACCCATGTAGCCAATCATGTCTTGTCCCATCTACGTTTACGTATTAAAAATATATGTATTTGTTTAATATATATATATATATATATATATATATATATATATACTTTATTAAAACACTATAAAAATAAAGAGCGCCTGGAATGCCACATTCTCACTAGAGTTGAAAACTATTACTCCCTTCACAATTAACTACTTTGGGTCCAAGCAGGATTAGAGGATACACTCGCTTTTCTCGTGCCCCGGTGAGTTTTCTTTGCAAGTGGATGTAAGCTAATGTAATTTCAGAGCCGTTTTTTGATAGGTCTTACCGTTTAGCATCCAAAGAAAGGTCTGCACCGACTTTAAAGTTTCTCTGCCATTTTGAATTTTTTTTCGGGGGTTAAAAATTAAAATTTTTAAGTTTGGAATTTTCTCGTCGGTTACAGGCTAGAAGCTATAATTTTGTCAAATCTCAAGTTTCTAGCTCATCTGGAAGTGGGTAAACATTAATGTAAGTGAGTGAGTGAGTCAGCCACGTGGCTTTATAGTAGTATAACAATTTTCTGTACGAACAATAAAATAGCCGTTGAATGTGTTAAGGAGATTGAAATATTTATTTTGGCATATTTAGGGATGTGTGACAATTTTGTTTGAATGTTTATAACGTGTTAAAATATTACTTTGAGTATATTTTTATGTGTGTGTGTCTAATGTGTGCCTATTTAATATGTATCTCTCTATCTAAACATAAATATTAATAGTTCTGTACAGGCCTTTATTATAGATATGAGCATCGTGGGGGTTTTATCTTGATAGCTATTATGCAAGTTTAAAATAATAAGATTATTTTAATTGCAAGTTTGATAGCAACATAGCTTTTACGACACAAGCCACCACTGAAGAGAGGAAGGAATATAGAATAGACTTAGATTCATGACTCTTAATATTTAGGAAATATGCTGAATCGATTCCTGCTTCTATATGTTGCAAACAATTTACTATTTTTTATAAATAACTACCCATCTTTGTATATTCAAACTTTGGCGTAAGTATTTGTTGACTAGTAGGAGTTTATTTTAAGTCCTAACTGAAATTACCTTCTGTTTAGAAGTGTAAATGTTTTCCCTCTACCAAACAGAAAAATACCAAAAGATCGTGTTTGGAACCAATCTAAAAATACTATCCTGTATTTACTCTAAAAAGAATACTGTGGGAATCTCGTAGAGCGTGCGAGGTCTATGCTTTGAAATGGAAATAGCAATGGTAAGGAGGTAAACACGACTTCCTTTATTATTAATATGTAAATCTCTTTAAGTTTAGTTTTAAGACTTTTCACTTTAAGTCCAGAGAAATAACTAAAGTTTTATTAATTGTATACGTTCACCTTATACAAAAAGCATAATTGGATTAAATGGCGAAACAATTTACACCACGTTAATAGAAATGTATATTGACCCATGAATGTTTTTTTAGCGCAACATCTTACTACCTATTCGGATTATATGCTCCCATGTATACACACTATTAAAAAATTCAAAAATATTTTATTTTTAATTGATTCAAAATTATATTTTATTTTTAATTGATTCAAAATTATATTTTATTTTTAATGGATTCAAAAATATTTTATTTCTTAATGGATTAACCAATTTTTAAGATCAATATAGTTGTGTCGTGAAACAAATCAAGTCAAAACAAGAATGATACACTCGCTTTCAATTTAATAAGTTGTTTCAAATCGTCTCAGTCACAACAGCAAATGCAGCAGTCTGCTTGTAGGCCCCTCAAACTCCATTATAAAATTCCAGCATATTTCCCGGTTTTTCTGGCAAAAAATAAATTGTCGTTTTGATTTTAATCTTATCCTCCAATTTTAGACTTAGAACAAATTATTCCAAATGAAATTATTATATATAATTATTATAACTAAATTATTGTATCATTGTGTTATATTGTATTATTAAATGTTGTGTGTATATATATAAATTATTTCTATTTGATGACAATACGATTGCATACTATCCGCAACTTGATTAACTACATCAGATATTTTGACAGCCGTGTCAATGCTAAGAATGTCAAGTAGAGTGGGTTTTTTTTCTCTGGAAATTTAATGCAAAATATAATTTAGAAAAACAGATTTGGTTTAGTTGGTTCACATATTTGAATAAAGGTTCTTAATATTTTAAATTCCTAACAGACGGCAAAATGCAGGCACTTTTCTTGGGGTTTTTACCCCGATTCTCAAACTGTATGAGAAAAAAGAAATCATGTGTGTACAACTGTACATCTTTTAGTTCACCAGTCTAGGATTCAGAAACCTTTTCATCGCCACAATAGTTGCCAATGATCCAATAGTGATAATGTAGGTTCTTACTGTCATCCGGGCTATCTGCATATTTACACTAAAGAAGTAGGGGTGATGGTGGATTTATAGAAAACCATTTAAAACAAAAACAAAATATAATACCTACAGGGGACTAGAACACTCACCTCCCTACCACCAGCAATGAAAGCTTCCAGTGGTTCCCTGTGTGGCTGTAGTTCCCTCCTCCTCCTCGATGGGCAGTTGGGTTACCAAGGGGTGTTATAGGATAGGGAGCATTTTATATATAATAATAAGCACCGCGTCTTACTACCCGTTCGGGTTATACGCTTTAAGTACTAATTACGTTAATGGATTAGGAATTGGGAAGGTTGAATTATAGGAAGTGAACCCGCATTTGCGTGGAGGGAGAGTGGAAAACCATTTAGGAAAAACCACCCCCAGTTCACCCGACCGAGATTCGAACCTCGATCTCCCCGTCCTCAGCAGTCGAGCTTCAACACGACAAGCGCGTTAGCCAACTAAGCCACCGAGGCGGGTGGGAGCATTTTAAACCAGACATTGGGAAATTGTTTTCATTTCACCAAGCCCATCCATCGTATTAAGAATTGAGTGAACAATAAATTTATTTTTTTCGTCGCGTCCCACTATCCATTCAGGTTGTACACATATGAATTAATTATGCTAATCTGTTACGGATGAGAATGGTTGAATTTAAAGAAACTTTACTCTCATTTTTGTGGAAAGAGACTGGAAAACTATTAAATAAAAAAACACCCTCATCACACCCGACCATGATTAAAGCCCTTAAAGCCATCATCGGAAGTCCAGTCTATTTCAAAAGTGACGCCTTAGACCATTGTATCACCGACGCAGGTAACAATGAAGTTCCCTAATTAGCCTACTAAAGGTGGTATCCAACCGACTTGCTAAATGACTATCAGACTCTAAAAAGATGGTATAACTGAACAAAGTTAATCATTTCTGTTTAATTAATTAAACTAAAGCCTGCTTTGGTGGCCGCATGGTCAAAGGCGCTAGTCCCCACAGTAGGCTATACTGCCAATGATGGGAGTTAAAGGCTCTAATCTCGGTCGGGTGTACTGAGGGAGGTTTTCCAAAATTGTTTTCCACTCTTCCTCCATGCAAATGTGGGTACACTTACTATAAAATAACCTTCCTGATCCCTAAAAGCATTAGAGTAATCAGTATATAAGCGTATAACCTGAACGTGTAGTAGTACACTTTGCTAAATAAAACTAATATGTTTTAATTTGATTTTGGTTGGATGAGCCATTAAATTTTATTGTGTTATTTTCCTCTTCAAAAGTTCGTTCAAACCTTATTCTGAAAAATGAGTTCTTAGGGTTTATTTATTTATTTATCAAATGGCAGATATGATCGTGAGTTACTTTAACATCCAGATTCGGTCACACTTATGTGCAGACTATTAGCCGCTCTGTTAGCACAGAACGTTGCCCAGGGTACACTACAGGAGGTTGTCAACACGTCGTACTCGTGATGAGATGATGTGATGATAATGATTATGAAGTTGTGGAGCTGTGGTAAGTCTTAACCTAACTCAATCTTAATCAACCATAACCGACTGACCAATGGGATCACTCCCCTATGGGGAAAAATACCTAAGATACCAGCCGGGAATCGAACCCAGGACCCTTAAGTCTATTGCCAGGTGTGCTGACTAATACACCATGGGAGAGGTTAGTTTTTATCGTAAAAGTAAGAGAGGGCTTTGGGAAAGGTGGTGCCGTGTACACGTTTGGGAACCCTTGGCTTAGACTATGTTACTACCGATACGGGTAAGATTTAATTGAAAAGGGAAGCCTATTATGAAACTGGCCGGTTATTTCTGTGTCCTTGGTTGACCTTACAAGACGTGCACTGACTTGTGACCGATGTTTGGTTGAATCATTTAACTGTATGGATTGAGGTCATGGTTCCCAGTTGGTGCGAGACAAAGAGCCAGCCAGCCCCCAACTCATAGAACAACCTAGTCCGTATGATCAGCGGTATAAGAGGAGTGGGGATCAAATTCCCTATTGCACACACCTCACATTGCACACAACATAAATAGGAGGCTTGAGCCACGGCCCTCTAAGTACAGTGTGTGCTATCTCGGGCCCAAGAACAAGACGTCTTCTCAAAGTCTCCACAATGGAGGACAATCGTGAGTGATAGTCTCGTATTCAGGTGGCGGCAAAAAGTGATGGCTAGAATTTAGGGTTGTTTTTTTTTGTCAGAAGGGAAATTTTGAAATAAATTTCAAAGTGGTTATCACACCTGAGACCAACATTTGCTTCGATAAATTGCGAATTGATAAATCCTAGATGATCAATCATTTAAACGTCGTAATTTAGTGTTTTCGGTGAATAGCCTCTAAATTAGTTAACTGCGAGTAGAGAAGGTTTTAGTAAACGAGTACAATTTGTTAACCTACTTAGTGAACTGGACATTGCTTAAATTGAAAAGATGTTCCTATCTATCTAAAATGTGTCTTCTAATTCAGTGAGGTAGTCAAAGAGGTGGTCTCATGCAACAAACAAATCAAGTTATTGTCAGAGTGTATTTCTGTATAAATTACTAAAAGTGCAGTTTTGAAGTTTTGTAAATAATTAATGGGATTCTAAATGGTTGTTTATTAAAGTGTTCTCAAGTGCTATCAAAATATTTCTTTTATTTTCTCACATCAAGAAAAGGTATTATAATCATGAAAAAATCTCGAGATTATGATGAATCTTTACGTTCTATGTGAACCCAAACCCAAAAAAGTAGATCTTACCATTCTGACTGTCCCCTTGTCTGTATGTCTGAATGTATGTCGCTGACCACGCACCCCAAACGGTTTGATAGATCTTGTTCAAATTTGATATTTAAATTTGATAAGGCTATACCAGAAAACTTTTTTCACCCTATCCCTTTAATTAAGGTTAGTTAACTAATGAGTGATATTTTTAAATTCCAAATTGTTTGAAAATGGCTCTAGCGATTTTGTTAAAAATGAATATCTAAGATTTGTTTGCCATGACAAATAGCACTGCATTGTTGGTTTTGGGGCCAAAATTCGTTGAATGGTGGTTTACTGATGGGAAGTTTTTGAAAATACAAAATAATTCGAAAATAGCTCTATCTGTATATTATGTGGTATGACAAATAAAAACATTTAATTATTTTTTGGCTTAAAACTCATTTATAGGTAGTTTACTGATTACTAATTTTTCAAAAACTTGAAGTATTTTACAGATAGCTCTAACAATTTGGTTCCAAATGGTTATTTTGGAGTGATTGACATGACGAATAGCAATGTTTACTTTTGGGGGAGGGGGTGGGGGTTAAATCTCGTTTATGGGTAGTTTATTGATGACTGATTTTTTTTAAACTAAAATATTTAAAAAATTGTCCTTAAGATTTTGATACAAATGGTTATCTTTGGAGTGTTTCAGATAACAAATAACCCTGCATACTTGTTTTTGGGGTGGAAACTAAATTATGGGTAGTTTGCCTACTATTGATTTTTCAAAAACAGGAAATATTTTTAAAATAGCTTTAACGGTTTTGTTCCAAATGGGTATCTTGGAAATGATTGACTTGACAATTATCACTATTAACACTACTTATTTTTGGAGTAGAAAATCATTTATGGGTAGTTTACTGACAATTATTTTTTTCAAAAACTTCTAAATATTTTAAAGATGGCTTCGATGATTTGGTTCTAAATGGGAAATTTGGGAGTGTCAGAAATGACAAATAACACTGTGTAATTTGTTGAGGGTAAAAACTCATTTGAGGATAGTTTACTGAAGACTGATTTTTCAAAAACTTGAAATATTCTAAGAATGGCTATGATGATTTGGTTCCAAATGGGTATCTTGGGAGTATTTGAAATTTCAAATAACACAGTATACTTATTTTTGGAGTAAGAACTCATTTATCGGTTGTTTACTGATGAATGATTTCTCAAAAACCTTAAGTATTTTAAAAATGGCTAACTATTTGGTTTAAAATAAGTATCTTGGGGGTGTTTGTCATGAAAATTGCACTGTAAAGCGGTTTTTATTAAATAAAAACTCATTTAGGGGTAGCTTACAAAAGACAAATTTCTTAACCATTTGAAATATTTTTAAAATGGCTTTAATCATTTGGTCACATGTGGGTCAGTTGGAAGTGTTTTATGTGAAAGATAAAACTGTAGGTCTATACTTGTTTGGGGGGTAAAGATTTGTTTAAGGGTGGTTTGCTGATGACTATTTTTTTATTTGTACTATTTTAAAAAGGGCTCTTATGATTTTGTTTAAAATGGATAGCTAGAAAAAGGTTGATTTCCGAAATAACACTGCTTACTTTGTTTTGGGGATAATAGTTGCTGAAACGGAGTTTTGTAAATTTGAATAGTTTTGAAAATATCTATGTATCTATTGTGTTCGAAATGGGTATTGTGGGACTATTTTATGCGATTTAGAGTATTAGGGTTTAAGAAGGCTATATTTACAGGAAGTGTACCTGCATTTGTATTGAGGAGGGTGGTAAACCACGTTGGAAAAATAAAAATTGTATACGTATCAGAACCGTGGGTGATGAAGGGGCAGGATGGAAGCAGAATTCAAGCCTGTGAAATGAAATTTCTGATAGGTACTATAAGAGTGACAAGAATGGATACGATGATAAATGAAAAGGTGAGAGGAATAGTTCAGGCAGAGCCAGTACAAGCAGAAGTATACTGGGCTGACGGGACACCGCAAATACTTTAAACTAAGACAAATCCATCAATACAATTCTAGATGATTATTCTTATTAATTTTAAACAAACATTTCTAGTAAGTTCGTCTCAGGGGGCCTATAATATAACATTTGTGAAGATATACGATGGCGTTAAATGTAACACCATGCCTTTTTTTTTTATTCTTGTTTCTAAACAATATATTAAGCCACATATAAAATCCTTTGTTAAGTGAATATTGACTGTAACTAGCTTTGTAATCTACACCAAGCTGCAAAAGAATAATTATTTAAAAACTTGGATATTTCTTAAACAAACTACCCTTTATCATTTAATCATTCAGAAGCATTTTTTCTCATAACAGTTGAAAGTAGAAGCCGATGTTTTAAGTGGACTGAATAGCGACGTAATCATCGAAAATGTAGTTGAAATGGCCTCAGGATTAAATTTGATAATAATAATTTTAAAAAAATACTTCATCTCACCAATTGAGCTTTTCACCGAAACGTATTTTCAGTGGTATTTTTGAGTGTATGTTAATGTCCTCATATTTGTAATCCCGGGCCGCTTTGAACCTGCCAGGAACAAGATAGAGAGTCCACAAATAAGATGGTACGGTGATGTGAGGAGAATAGAGGAGAAGATACCAAAGAATAAGTTGGATATTGAAGTGGGGGGCAAGAGGCCAAGAGGAAGACCAAGGGACAAGTGCTGAAGGGAGTTTGTGTGGAGGAGAGAGGAGAAGACTGGGTCATGGTGGAGGAGTAGCTGTGGTGGGGATAAAAGATGCCTTGGAGAGGCTTATGTTCCAAACAGAACTGGCCAGTGGATGGCAATTGTACATTATGATGATGATCCTAATAGTAGCCCCGGCTACTATCAGCAACCATATTTTCCACCCCAGCACAATTAGACTCCTCGGCTGCTCTCACGTCCTCAGCTACTATTAGGTCAAATAGGGTATATTAAAATACTAGTAGTGTATTACATTACGCTGAAACTCAAACTATGATTATAGTTCTTATTGGTGTAGCATACATGTTATTCATAAATACTTTGTATTTTTAAATATGACCTTGTGAAAAACCCCAAAAATCAAATATTAGTTTTGTGAACGTTCAATTTGTTGGGTTTGCACTGGGTCCTATATCCGAGGACCAAATTACACTCAAATCTAAACAAACGTGGTGACGAGGAACAACCAAGTGTTGTGAGGTGTGAGGTGCCAGTGGATTGAAGATGCGAGCTAGCTATTAATAGTTGAGAGCATAGACACAAGTCTAGTCCAGAGCGGCCTACTGTGTTGCTCTTGGCCTGTGAAATACTTTCTGGACCCATCCACACGCGGGCACAATAATATCATGTAATGGGCTGTTTAAGGGTTGACAAACATTGGGAGATATTACGGCCTCCTTATGTGTGAGAAAGATCTCGCATTTTCCTTACGATACACTTCAAATATGGTTGTTCCTAGTTGAGGTTATGTTTTGTTTGCTCCATGTCCTATTAGCCGACAGCATTTAAATAAACTAATAGAAAAGGAACTAGTCAAGTAGAATCTAGAGTAAGTATGCCCTTCATTGTTGGGGATAAAAAATGGGAAAATATTCGGAATAAATACACTCAGAACACACGGGCGGGTTTCGAAGCCCGATATCCCCGACATAAGAAAACCTGACTAGACGAACTAGACCTTTACTTTACGTGCCCAACGATGCTGGTTCCTTAAGGAGATGTATATACAATCATTTAAAATGTGAATTATGCATGTGACCTTCTACTATTTGAAATATTGTCTAGAAAGTATAAGATCTTAATACTACCCCAACATATCAATCATCGATCAAATATTAACAACTTGGTTTGATTTATTTTGGTAAAGAAAATTTAGGTCCGAAGTAATTAATTTGAGAAAATTAGGGTTAGTAAACATTTGAGTATCAAAATTGGTCAAAATCCATTAACTTTCGAAATGAATATTTATACTGTATTATTGTTATTATTATTATTATTATTATTATTATTATTATTATATTAACACCGCGTATTACTACCCATTCGGGTTATACGCACTTACGCTAATGTGTAATGGTAGGGTGATTGTGAAATGAAATGGAGGATCTACAGCTTAACGTGGAATCCGAACCACGGTGGAGGCCTGGTATTCCACACATTCACAAGTTTTGATTAATACACGTCTTGTCAGAGGTGAAGGAAGGGTTTGGTAATCAGATGAATCTGTGCCGGGACTGAGGATTAAACCCCGGACCCCCAGCACAGAAGTCCAACACCTTACCCCTAGACCACCAGGTCACCACATTTATACTGTAAATACCTTTCATATTTTTCCTATATTTTTTTATTTCCAAATCATTGTCAAATATAATCATCCACCTTTCCTAGAAGCACGGACATATTATTGGTTTTATGATATTTGGTTCTGATTAATATTTTGGTGTCAATTTTTCACACATGTTTAGTGTAAACGTGACGGACGATGTTTCACCTGAGTTACAATCGCCACTCTTAGCTCAGACATAATAAAATTAAATTAAACATTAAATATGTACTTTTAAATATGTTAAAGGAGACCACGTAAAACACATTACAAAATAAAATTAATTACAGTTTTTCCGTAGATAAAACTGGAAACGAACTTCTAATTCATTCAAAACCATATTTTTATAAACAATCATCTGTGTTCAGGAATACGATACCTTAGCTCAGTCGGTATCGTGTCTGTCTACTGAGATGAGGGTCCCGGGTTCGATTCCTGGCATGGTGGATAAAGTATCATAAGTGACGTGATGAATTAACGGCCGGGGACTGGATGTTGTGCTGCCCTAGTCCTAAGTAACCTATAAAATAAGACATGTGAAGCTACTACAGGCCTAGAAAGCCGGTAGTGTAAAATATATGGTTTGAATAAAAATCTGACCCAGGCCACAGGTTGAAAACAATAATGGATGTAAAAAAAAACTCTTGTTAGGAGTAATATGAATAGTGTATAGTTGATAAAAATGGCTCAGGAAATTCTAAAACATTTAAATCAATAAAATGGATTAGAATTTATAAAAGTCAGTTTCAAGTTTAATCTATATATCGTGTATCGTGAAATTGCCCAGTTATTTTGGTTTTATAATCAATTTAACTAACTACATTTTGTTTTTTATTTTTGACTTAAAAAAATACTATATAGCTCAAAACTAAATGCTTCTATATAAAGATTATAAATGTGATACAAATTTTCCATAGATAATCCAACAAATGTTTTCTCGCAAAAATACACATAAATTTCATTTTTCCTATTTTGATAAAATCTCAAATAATATATTTACATTGGGTGAATGGCTGAGCCAGGCTACTAGATGGGTGGGGGGCGACGACATCAAGCTAGACCCACAGATTTAATCAATTTTTGTCAAAAATAAAAAAATCTACTTTTCATTCATTCTAAACTACTATATTGGTGTTTTAGAAAGATTAAAAAAAAACAATCATATCTCATCTTTTTTAGAAGTGAAATATATTAATTTGGCTTTGTTTTGTTATAAGTTTGACTGCGAAAATTTCACAAAAAATAGGGGAAGAGTTGATAGATATTAAATTAGTTAATTAATTAATGGGACGTTATCTTATTGGTAAAAGAGTACAAGAGTGAGAATTTTTTTAATATATATTTTTATGACAGTGAACATTCCTAATGAATTAAAAAAATACTAAATAAGCAACAATAGAGCAAATTTAAATTTTTAACATATTTTCTGTTTAGCAAATTATAATACGTGATTAAACTTATAGTAGTCGCTCTCTGTCCAAGATTTATTAGTTTAGGCAAAAGCCTTAATTTTTTTTAGTGGTTGTGCAGATAGTATAGCATAACGCTGTAAAAATATTTTAGGCACGTTTTATGCTATAGCTTAATGCATATTAATTTTTATTTATAAATTATGAAATCAACATGTAGCAGATTTTCTCTATCATTTACAAGCAAAGCTCGTACTATAAACCTACTTTATTTATTGAGTTAAAACTTAAAACTAGTCATGACGAAAAATAATACTGGTCAGTTTAATGTTTCTAATTAATTAATAAAAATCGTATATCAAGTAAAAAAAGACCAAGAACCACAAATAAATATAAATAGACCTGTCCGTACCGTTGAGAATCAAATACAGGTAGTGTCTGCTCGTTGTGCTTTGAATGACCACGGTGGGAAAAGAGATGAGGACTCTGAAAGAATATAAAATCATTAGCAAAGGCAGGAATAATTCCTTTGCCAAACCTTTCTACCCAAGCTAAGAGGCATATTTAAGTGCAAACGGATGGATAAATTATTTTATATTTTGGATGGTTCTTGCCAATAACATGTAAAAGTTTCATAGCTAAATAATGTATTGTTTCATGTGACCTTAGACATTGTTTTCTTTAATGTTTCATTTTGAGCGTTAAGTTTAGTTGTATAAATATAATCGTCATATGAAAATCCATTTTTATGATAATATTATTGTATCTATGTTAAAGCTTTTTTTTGCAATGCATCCTACTATATGTTCGGGTTGTAAGCCTACGCCAATGTACGAAATAATATGGAAAATTAAATTTATAGAAAGTGTACTCACATTGTTGTGGATGGATAGGGGGAAAACTATTTAGCAAAAAACACCCACCGTACACCTAGCTGGGATTCAAACCCCTATATCTCCGTTATTGGCAGTCCAGTCAATGCAAAAGTAACACTTTAGAATGCGGCCACCGAAGCGGGTGTAGCCTTGTTTTAAAACCCTAATATTAATCACTGTATTTTGTATTTTCTTAGGTATATTAATGCTTTGTTTATTTATTTATTTATTGCAAGCCTTATAAAATTATCTTAAAGTATGGTTTGACAAAAAATATTATGTTGATAAATAATTTGTTAAGAAATGTGACCAGTAACGACCACGAAATGTGGTCGCGTTACGGTGAGATTTAAACTGAAATGATGGCCTTTTTGTGACCGGGTATGTAAATAAAGTTTTAAACTAGACATCGTATAGACACATAATTTAAGAGGATGATAAATGATTTTATAATTTTAGTAATACAACATAAGCCATAGTTTAGTAATGTAGAACACAATTTGGTATGCATTCAGATAAAAAATACAATCCTATCTAGTATGTTTCACCGGTTACAAGGAAGTCTAGGTTTGAATCCTGGCTGGGTGTATTAAGGTTATCTTTATTTAAATAGTTTGTCACACTCTCTCTCTCTACTCTAATGCTGGTGCATTGATTATAAATACTCTGCTTGTTAGGGATTTATAAAAGGAACTTTTTGGCATGACAGTGTTACATGTAGTTGCTTGTGTTTGATATTTCTAAAGTAACATTTAGTCAGGAGATGGTGTGTCAGTGGTACTTGTAAATATTTGTGTTAGTTATTGTTTAACGAATATTTAGTCAGGAAATTTTATAATAGGTTTATTTTTATCTGTTTGTGGTTACTATTGCTAAAGGAAAATGATACGATAGCCCTACTTGTAACTACTTGCATTAGATATTGTTAGACAGTGGCGTAACTACAAACCAAAGACCCGGATGTGAACATTTACATCAGAACCGCCTAACCTAACCCCTTCTCAGGTCAAATTAGATATACTACTGAAAATGACACAAATATTTCTGAAAATACGTATATTTACATAATCTTACACGTTTAAAATTTCTTTTTCCGTGACTTGATAGAAGCAACATCATCAATCAGGTCTGAGACGTCCATTTTCCCTGCCGTCTCTGCTTCTATGTTGAGGGGGTCTAGCTGTTACATGTGATCCTGTCCTATGTTGTTTCGTGGGTAATTCTAGATGATCTTCAACTTATAAAATGTATTTTCTGCTGTTTCTACCGAAATAAGACTTGTCAAAAAAAAGGTTTTTTTAAGTGAGCAAAGATGAGGATAACTGGAGCTCATGTCTGAAAACTTGACTAAAGCAAGTTCGGCAAGCTGTCGCATTGTGTGATTCTTTCAATTTCAGGCTTTAAAGATTTGATAAAAAGCAACAACAGGAGGGAGAGATTTTCTAACACGTCATTAAAATACTGCCATCGTAATTTGAGGCAATTTTTCTTTACTTCTTTATCAGACAAGTTCAGCAATACTGTTGGGTTGAGAAATAGCAACACGTCACAAATACATAGCACAAAAGCATATCAATACTTTGTAGATTTTTTCGGGGCGGTTATTGCTTCTTGCCTCTTCGTGGTATATTGGCAACCGTAAAGGGCCAGAATCCCTTTTGGCTAAGGACCCGAATGCAGCTGCATCGCTTGAATTGCCGTAATTACGTCTCTGTTGTTAGACAAATATTTAGTCAGGGAATTTTATGACATTGTTACTTGTAGTTGCTTGAGTTTAATATTGTCATAGTAATGCTTAGTCAGGAGATGGTTTGACAGTGTTACTTATTTATAGATTATTGTGTTTGATATCGCTAAAGGAATATTTCATGAAGATATGATGTAACATTGCTCTTGTAGCAACCCACTTCAGTGGCCAAACGGTATACGGCATCGCTCCCGGCATAGACTGGCCAGCTGAAGACGGGGAGATCGGAGTTCAAATACCGATAGGGTCTACTAAGGTTGGTCTTTTCCTAAATGGCTTTCCCTCTCCTTCCACGCAAATTCGGCTGGGTTACCTCTAAAATGCTCCCTTCCCCATCTATAGTAATTATCATGTGTGCGTGTAACTTGGAAATTTAGTAAGACGCAGTGAGAAAAAATTAGCCTACTTGTAGAAGCTTGTGAGTGTATTGTTAAGCCGGCCCCACACATGAGTTATTCATCCATGATCATTCGGTGTTCGCTGTCTAACACACAAGTGTGGATACAATGTTCGCATTCGTATACGAATACTTGGCGTGCATAGCGGATACGAACATTGTTCCACCTTGAGTCGGTAAAATAGCACACATCAAAGAGGACAAATAATTGCCAAAATTCATGCTTGTGCAAGCGTATAGTGTTTGTTTCCCTTGGCAGATCTCACATTTGTTTATTTTTGGCAGTGTTTAGTAAATCTTTTGTGATGGTTTTGTGTTCAAGTTTTTAGAATGTTTTCAAGTGGAATCTTGTAAATGGGATCCAAAGTACGAGAACCACAAAAACAGTAATGCAGTAGCAGATTCGTCGACAAATATCGAACAATAAATAGACTGCAGACTGCACCATTGCATAATTTAATAAGAAGAAAGATTCACTTATCTCATCTTTCGAATTCTTTTAAAAAATAAAAATAAAACTATGAAATCAGGAGTGGGTGCAGATGAAGTCTTTGAACCCAAATAGTTTACTTACAACTTAATTATTATTATTATTATTATTATTATCACCACGTCTTACTACCCATTCGGGTTATACGCACTTACTTTAATATGTAATGGTAGGGTGATTGTGAGATGAAATGGAGGACCTACAGTTTAACGTTGGAATCCGAACCACGGTGGAGGCCTGGCATTCCTCACATTCACAAGATGTCTTGTCAGAGGTTAAGGAAGGGTTTGGTAATTAGATAAATCTTTGCCGAGACCGAGGATTGAACCCCGGCCGCCAGCACAGAAGTCTGACACTTTACCCCTAGACCACCAGGTCACCGGATCCATTTAAGGATGGTCCAAGTGACCAATAAGGTAATACATTGCGAAAAAGAGCTCGCTAGGCCAATGTCCTGGGTTTGATTCCATTTAGAGCAGACTCGCGTTAATTCGACATTTATAGGACCGAGGATCTGTGGGACTAGCGAAAATTCCGGACTGTCCAAAATACACATAATTAATGGCTGTTTAATAAGTTAAGGTCAACTACGTATTTAAAATTAGTACATCAGAGTACATTTTTACTGTTTAAGTCAAGAGATTTAATTTGAAAAATGCATAATCATCAAATAATAAGTCCAGTGTACTAAAAAGTCTTCATAACGATTTTAAAAAATACAGTAAGCTACTCAAATAATAATTCATCATCAGAGCATCGGATTACAAGGGGTTTAGAATTGACGAGCGTCAGATAAAC
Source organism: Timema poppense (assembly GCA_902141375.1). NCBI lineage: Eukaryota > Metazoa > Arthropoda > Insecta > Phasmatodea > Timematidae > Timema > Timema poppense. Next base: position 67,992 of record CABFOV010002082.1, on the reverse strand, counting down.
GCGATTCTACTGTATTATATTTCAACAGTAAATTAAGATACATTCATGTGAACATTCAAATATAAATTTAATCACATTCCTGTGAACAGCTGTTATCCGTTGCTAATAATTATTTCAATACATTGAATTAGTAATTTTTTCCTTCACTTCTCACAGCCTGTTTTAGCTTTACGCATATATGTAAGATTGAGGCAGCTATAATTTATCGTAAATGTAAACGCGACCACCGATATATTTAGTAGATTTTTACATTATATTATAAAAAATATATTAATAATAGATATTACATGTTCTTTCCCGTCTAAAACTTCGTTGTAGAGTACTTTGTTCGCAATGTATTAACATGTCGATCACTTGGTCCACTCTTAACTGGATCCGTCTCAAAGTTTGTCTACCAGTTGTTTGGTGTTGGCCAGTTGGATGATCATTCCTTTATACTCCTATGCACGAGTGTGTGTGTGTGTGTGTGTTTATAAGCTACTTAATCCAATTTTCCTTCAAAATAGGCCTATTTGTTTACAATTGGTTGACTAGTCGATCACTCTGTCCTATCAACCCTGAAATTGTTGACCAGTTGGTCCAAGTCGTTTAGACCTCTTGTCCCACATAACCTTCCAAATATTATTTACAGTTTGTCGACCAGTTTGTATGGTGCCAGTGCAATCAATATGAACCTGTATCTAATTTAGTTTTCAAATAAAGCTACAGTAATACTAAATAAAGCTTAGGCTTGTGCCAACCGGTCTTAAGTTAAATATAGTTTAATCAAACAATATAATGAGCATTAGAGTTGTTGCATCGCGTAGAGAATATATTTTAATTGATAAGCTGATTAAAAAGATATCGTAAGTTAATGTATTTTCACTACACATATTCCAAAACGTTTCTACAAAATCATCTTTATAAACATTACGATAAATTTTATTTCGCACTAGTTTCAAAATTATATTTCTTAAGGCTTCCTTTGCCAGGCATAACTATAGGAAAAATTATCTTTATTCCGGTAACATTGCCCTCCAAATCCTTTATAATATAGCTAACACACAACTTGGTGAACTTTATTAGCGTAAATATTCACAAAACTATTTATAAATATTGGAATTAACTGGTGTTTCAACACGAATTAGGCTAACTAAACATATCTCTCTGAAACACAAATGGAACACCATTTCACAAAAATATACATTTCTAACATATGGTTGTTTTTAGCCCTCTCTAATGTAACATAGAAAAAAATACTGTTTGTACGTCTATGCTTTTGTATTTGTGTGAGTGCGTGTGTCTCTTATAGATTTGGAACTCAGTGGTGACCTCAACCAAACATGAAAAACACACTAGGAAACCTTCGGCGTATTTTTAAATATTTCTTCCAGACCACTTTTTTGAGACCGAGGATATAAGAAAATACATATTTAGAGAATAATTTAAGACATTTTAGGCTATCTAAAATTATTATAAACCGTCAAGTAACATTAATCAAATATATAAATATTAATCATTTGGACATTCTACAATATTAGTAATTTGTTGTAATTAATTATTTTGAGATTATAAAAAAAGTGTTTGCTAAAAGATTTAGAAGAAAAATTAAACTTAATCTGGCTTAAAATTTGGTAGGGCATAATTTATACACATGAACTCTATTCTTAATATCCATGTTAATCTATTCTTAGTAAAATTGAGAAGCAAGTCTCCTAGTATAGGTGTCATTCCTCAAAACAAACAACTTGCATCGAATAATTTAATATAAATATAAAAGATATGTCAAAGTTTAGATAACTAAGTCAATTAAATTCTACTAGATTTGTTTATCATATACGTAAATAAATATATCACCTATTATACTTGTCTTATCATTCGATAGACATAAACCAACATAAGTTATTCAACCAAACTGATAAGTTATTTTTTGTAAATTCAAATCCATTTCAAATAGTTTATTCTCAATTATATTTAAACATATATATAATTAGGAAGAATGGCCCATGTTGACTCACCAATCCATTTTTTCACTTAGGTAAGAGCAGGAACCACATCGTGGGTTCTCTCCTGTTAATACTGGGTTGCTTACTGCCGTACAGTCACGCTGAGAATAGTCCCAATAAGTGGGTGTGGTCATCAAACGGTCGCAGCATCGATGGGATCTCGTATGATACCGAGGAGGGCAACAGCCATCCCTCTTATAGACCTAAGAACGACTACACCAGGCTCAACAATAACTACAGGTATGAGGAGCTCAGTTAAGGTGGGAATGTAAGGAACGCGATGAAATGTGTTTTTTTGCAGTTTTTTTTTATTTAGCACCGTGTCTTACTACCCGTTTGGTTTATACACTTAAGTACTAATTACGCTAATGGGTCGAACCTCAATCTCCCCGTCCTCGGCAGTATAGCTCAACACTAAACTAGTGCGTTAGCCACCGAGGTGAGTTATTTTTATATCAACACTATTTTTTTAAATAAATCAAATATTACTTCAGTAGAAACAGAGTTTAATTTTCTTCTCGTGGTGATATCAACATTTGTTGAATAATCTGTCTTTGAATTTAATGATAACTTTTCCTCTTCTTTTAAAAGTTTGTCATCTAATATTTATATGCTAGTGACAGATATTCCATAAATGTTGATAACAGCATATGTATAAAATTAACTCTATATTTGCACTGAAACATTCTTTTAATTATTTTGGCCAAAAAAAGTTTTTCTATAAAAACTACAAAAACACTGTCCATTTCTCAAGCTCTTTACATCCCCACCTTAAGATGACGTATCTTAGCTAATGATTTCCATTAGTATTGTTACGGGTAGTAAATTATTTTATATGAAATTTTATTTAAGCAACTATAGCTATTCACCATCCCAGTTTTTTTTTCTAGGCACTTTTTAAATATTAAATTATTCAATTCTTTTTTTTTAACTTGTGAGAATCTATTATTTTACTCGTTGTTTCTCTCGTACATTAAATTTGTTTGTGTGTCAATAAAATGTGGATTTTATAGCTTTATACATGTCCACATAATAACAATTATTGTAAACATACTTTGAGAAATAATGACTATATGAATAAGTTACGTCATAAAAGAGATGTTGAATTGTATTGGTGCATTATTTTGTAATTGCATAGATATAAAATGTGTGTTTGTGAGTTTAAGGGTATGTAGTACCTAGGATAAAATGTGAGTGTTCACCTCAACGTAGTTTTTATATTTTTACCTCTATTTAAATCCAAACGCCTTAGACCACTTGACCGTCGATGCGGCCTAATCCAAACCTAAAAAACTAGACATCTGTAATGTTTATACTTATTGTAGGAAACCTAAGATTATAAACAGTGAGCGTTTTTTAACATATACTTTTGCAAGCCTAATGCCTTCACCTGCTTGACCACTAATTTAGAATCACAAACCGCGAAACATTGAAAGCTGAAAGAAAGTTTGTAAAGGGAAACTTCATCATTTTCTAATTAGGCTTTTTTTTTAATGAATAACTCAAGCGTATTTGGTTTTACTTTTACATCTATTGCGAGGCTGACGCCTTAGTCCACGTGATCACATATTAGGAAAACATAAAACTCTAAAACTTGGCTTAAGCCTACGTACTTATACAGGATGGCCCACGGAAAAGTAGCCCGCCTTCTATATCCAGAAGGCGCCTCACTCTGAATTGGAGGAGGTCAATCCCCTTCCACTCATATTATGACATGAAGAATGAGTCAATAAAGCTTTAGACAAGAAATTCACTCGCTCATTATTCATGTCATAATATGGGTGGAAGGGGATTGACCTCCAATTCAGAGTGA